>JAYKKM010000363.1:42500-250000 GCA_035772405.1 Chrysogorgia sp. JL179-B06 | reverse complement strand
TTAGTAGCAGCGTTGTTTTCCAAGAACGATTTTCAAAACATGCTGCCACTAACAAAACGGAAGAAAATAGTTCCATTAACACCACCACGATATAATGTCCAAGACTGGCCAAAGCATGGAGAATTTAAAATAGCGAATGCCATTGTTCTTTGAAAGGATCATACACTTCATGATACAGTGGAACATCCCGCGTGTGTTTGCCATTGGAAATCTTCCTGTTGTAAACTCGATAGTTGGTTTTGAAGTGAATCCCATTGGTGGTGGATTGTCTGCTCCAGTTGAAAATACTAGAACGTCCTGAAGTGTTGTGGTGGACTCCTGATCTGCAAGGAACAATGATTCCTCCAATACATACACAGTAGTTTTATTACCAAAGTTTACTGTATTTTTATAATATTCATGTGTGCTCAGTATATGCACTGTACACCTGTATGATGAAATGAATGCTTACCAAAACAGTCTTGCAAAGTCTTGCCAGAATATAACAGCTCTCTCCTGATTCAGGCGAATATTTGTTCCCTCCTCGGCAAGGCGAACCTTGAACATTAGGTCAACCATAACTGCATCAAGTTTGGTTTCTTTCTTGCACAGTACCTCACTGTGTACACAAGCCTATAGTAACCCTTGTTAAGAGCTACAAAGTTGTGAAGGTGATTATGTTAAGAAGAAAACTTTATTACAATACCCTGGTAGAAATCCTGAACATGATCCTGTAGGATCCTATTAGGATCCTGTCTTCTTAATCCGGGATCCTGTTTAGGATTTCTACCAGGGTACAATTAAATGTGTCTATTTAAAATTCTTGTTGAGAGCAACCTACTGTACCTAATGCATTAGGGAAAAGTACCCTTAGGTCCAGATTTTTCATTAGCTTGTTTGACCAGTAATTGAAGAAACTCTCGTGGTCCCCCAGTATTGATTGCTCCTTCACTCCAGCCATCGTCATCTGCAAACATAATTGAGATGATAGCACTTGGGTCAAACTTTTTCCTGGATAGATGACGACAGGTATCTTCCCAATTACTTCGACGACATTGATATAGGATAGCTTCTCTTCAACAACACTGCATGTTTTGCAAGTCATTCAGAATGTACTGGAGCTGAACCATGTCAGGGCTGTTAAATTTAAAGGATTAATACAATTCAATTAGTTAGTAGTTAGTTACTACAGCAGTTTATTACAGGTTATTACATGAACATGTACTGTAGCACAGTGCCCACATAAATGCTGATGAAACACCATCATGTTGAACTGTTCTTTGGTACCTGTATTTTGCACAAATAACTTTGCACACCATTGCTTGTTATTAGGCATGATCATTTGCTTCATCTTACAGGCTTCACATTTGAGTAAGCTACCAACTGACACTGCTTTTTTGCCACATGAACTACATATTTAGTAACTTGAAATGTTTTTGATGCCAATGATTGAAATTCCAATCTCTCTTGTTGTCATTTCCATAACAGTGGCCTCCGGTTCGGCTAGCTCTTCGTAATCTTCCATCATCTCAACCTGAAACCCTTCTTTAGCTGTATTTACATACAGCTCCTTTGTGTAGTTGTTGCGTTTTACTCTTAAATTTTTAAACAAGTATGTCTTTTTAACCTGCGAACAACTTGCCCATTCTTCCCAGAAAACTCCAGTTATCGAGCCAGTTGGGTCAAGAAGAGTGGCTGATGATTTTTTTAGTGTTTTGTTCTCCATTTTAATTGTTTTAACCCCTGAAATATTATACAGTTGGTTTAACTGTAACCAGCTGCTCTGGCACTGTAGAAGATAATGAATCAATGGTTAAAACTTCACTTTCCATCGATTCTTTCAAAGCAAAAGACAATTTTTCATTGAGAATGCTTATGGAGCTCTTGTTTTTTATGACCACGTTACAAAACTTCTCGTTGTAGTCAAAATTTTAAATCTTAACAGAGCTTTTTTTTGCCATTGCTAAACGTAGTGGTCCATGTTTCAGAGGGGAAAAACAGATGGCTTTAACCAAGGCGTTGTTGGATGTCTGCAGTTGGCATGTGGTGTATTTCACCTTTCCTGAACTCACAACCGGTGTTACCTTGTAAAAATATTAAAGTGCATATAAACCCTCCACAGTTTTTTCATTCTACAAAAAGATGGACAACGACATGATTCAATACTTGCGCTGAAAGAGCTCTGATGCCTCTATGAAAAGCTGCAAACAAATAAGACAAAAATAAGGGTTACAATGTAACCCAGGAAGCAAAGGAAGAGCCCCAGTATGAGGCTGGTGGATTCTAATTGGGAACATTGAACCTTGCTTCAAGTTGAATATTCAAATAAAACTTTAAAGTGTTTTTTCACATATGCCAATTTTTGTGATATTTTTTGTATGAAATTTTCAATGTGAATTCATACAGGTATTATCTGTACAATGACCTATTATTTGCTTGTTAGACAACTTCAAACAATATGTAGAGTTTTGAAAATTTCCCTCTGATTTTTGAGAAAGGCTAAAATATATGAAGGCAATACATATCTGCAAAATAATTAGAAAATTAAAGAGCGACCAACAACATACCTCACAAAGGTCATTGAAGGTGACTTACACAACAGACATACATATACATACCTCCACATAGTTGACTACTGGTTGATATAACTTCAACAGGAAAATTGGCTGAGCATGCTGCAGATGGTGAGAGTAGTTATATTACTAGAAATACGTTCTGCAATAACCCCTCTCCCACCTTTTCTACCCACCCCTAGAGTTTCTTTTCCCCATCTATGCCCCCCAGTGCCCAGACCACATATTTGTATTTGTTGTCTCTGTCGATAACAAATCGCAAAAGGCCGGTTCGTCGTACATAGATCTTGATGTAAACTAAAATACCAGTACCAACTAAAACAAATTATCAAGTTTAGAGACTAGATTAATAACAAAGAGAAATGAAAAGTTTCTTTAACTTTATAACCACAATATTGACAATGATAAGGACACATGCAGGATCCTTGTTTTCAATCTTTTTCCTAATAACGATATTCGGATGTAAAAAAAGTTCCTATTGATACCAAGCAGTTACACTTACTGTCCAATACACTCCAGGCGAAGTCTCCATTATTTCTTACACAAACTAAAACTCTAATGTTGTCATTTGTGTCCACAACCTCGTGATGACAGGTCACATATTGCTGGATGCTTGTTATTGAAAATCTATAATTAAGATATAACATGAAACTGCTAGGACCGAGAAACGTAATCTGTGCAATCCTTTTGTAAAAACTCAATTGCTCCACAAAAGGTTTTCAAAAACAAGATTCCTAAATATTCCAAAAACAGAAGGTTTTAAGATACAATAACAGTATTCATTTACATAACACGCGTCGCAAAATTGACACCTTAAGATCTACAATGGCAACCTAGGACGAGGACGTTGTTCTAACAAAATAATCTTTGTGAAACAAAAAGAATGAATAATTTGTATTCCTAAGAGTAATCTCAACACTGTCCTCGTTCTGTTTACAACGCCACCGAGAGTATTTTTAGATCTTCAGGACGACGGTAACTCGCGGAGATATGAGAACTGTTCCTTAAGACTGACTTAAACACAGACACTACAATCGTTTTAGAAATATTGAAGCGTTTTGGAGCACATCAAACAAGCTTTGAGTGTCAAAAACGCTAGTCAATCGACCATGGTTTCATTCAAATACTAAAATTTATATTTCTTTCACTGTCGTCGCCATCCCTACTAACTGTAGGAAACAGAAATTCGTATGGACCATGGTCTTACTGACTGGAAAAATCTGGATTTTATTGTTAGAACTAGAAATACGTTCACATTAACATCCCCCACCACACCCCTAGAGTTTCTTTTCCCATCTATGGTCCCCAGTGCCCAGACCGCATATTTGTATTTGTAATCTCTGTCGATAACAAATCGCAAAAGGCCAAATCGCAAAAGGCCGGTTCGTCGTACATAGATCTTGATGTAAACTAAAATACCAGTACCAACTAAAACAAATTATCAAGTTTAGAGACTAGATTAATAACAAAGAGAAATGAAACGTTTCTTTAACTTTATAACCACAACATTGACAATGATAAGGATACATGCAGGATCCTTGTTTTCAATCTTTTTCCTAATAACGATATTCGGATGTAAAATAAAAAGTTCCTATTGATACTGAGCAGTTACACTTACTGTCCAATACTCTCCAGGCGAAGTCTCCATTATTTCTTACACAAACTAAAACTCTATCGTTGTCATTAGTGTCCACAACAATAACCTTGGTTCCTCGTGATGACATCACATATTGCTGGACGCTTGTTAATGGGAATCTATAATTAAGATATTATAACATGAAACTGCTAGGACCGAGAAACGCAATCTATGCAATCGTTTCGTAAAAACTCAATTGCTCTACAAAACTTTTTCAAAAACAAGATTCCTAAATATTCCAAAAACAGTAGATTTTAAGACACAATAACAGTTTAGTGCGAGTATTGATTTGTTGCTTGAACGTTTGCGAGAAGAATACTCGAATACTAATAGTTTTTGATATACATGTAATTTTACTTAAAGGAAAATACTCATTACAATAGAATGCGTTTAATGTGACTCTTCAGAGCGCGAAGCAGGGATTGTCTGGTCAGGAATATTTACAAGTTATTATATACGCTAGGTTGTAAAGGCAAGGCGAAAAAGCACTCAAGATTAGTGTCAAGATAATTAAGGCGCGTTAATACAATTAGGCTATAAGTGATAACCAGATTAACTCTAGGCACGCCTACTTCCTAAAGGGTTTATGGAAATATATAGTACCTAAAAATAATGAAAATATAAATGTTCCAAAATTAAGGTTTGGTAATGTTCCAAAGTTCGCATATGTTGCGCGCTATACAATCGATTGGGTGACACTACAACAGTATTCATTTACCTAACATACATCGCAAAATTGACTCCCCCCCTCAAGTATAGCCTACACTAGGAACCTTAAGATCTACAAGGGCAACCTAGGATGTGAAACAAAAATGAATAATTTTTATTCCTAATAGTAAGCTCAACACCGTCCTCGTTCTATTTACAACGCCACTGAGAGTATTTTTAGGCAGTGGCGGACACTTGACGAAATAGGGCGGTGCGGGGCATGCATTTAAAATTTGGATCTCTGAAATGGCATTTGCAGCATTCTGAGAACACATTTTGTAAAAAATTTTAGGTTTTCAAAACACTATTTTAATGGTGCATTTTGTTATAAATCACATGCTAAGCATAAAAAAACAACATTTCAGAGAAAATATTCTAGATGATTATCTACATTTGTGAATGGAATTGCAAGGTGGTTTAATTAACACGCCAATGACAATGTAAAATTTATTTTTAGTTTCCGAAATCGTTTCTCATTAACAAATGATTGCTCGATATTATTTGTTACGTTAGGTTTCAATATTCGAAATAACGGCCCTGCTTTTTTGTTTTGAATCTTCAAAACATAGGACATTGCCAACTGCCAAAACAACGTGTCATCTTACTTTACCTTCAAACACACGGCTTTCCTTTGCTGATATAACCCGCAGCATTGTTCAAAGTTTACTATGGTTTGGATAAGAATACTTAGTGAAAACGTAACTTTCCAATGCTATCGGTGTCTTTGAGATGACAAGGTATAACACCCGCGTGATTACTTAGCTAACACATTAGACGGCACGCTTGGTAGTGCTTCCACTTCTTGAAATGAAAACTTTCTTGTGCTTCCACTTTTCAAAATAAAAGCTTCAGCTAAAATTATGGGGGGGCGATCGCCCCCCTAGTCTCCGCCACTGTTTTTAGGTCTTCAGGACAACTGTAACTCGCAGAATTATGAGAACTGTTCCTTAAGACTGACTTAAACACAGACACTACAATCGTTTTAGAAATATTGAAGCGTTTTGGAGATCATTAAACAAGCTTTGAGTGTCAAATACGCTGGTCAATCGACCATGGTTTCATTCAAACACTAAAATTTATATTTCTTTCACTGCTGTCACCATCCCTACTAACTGAGGGAAACATAAATTCGTATGGACCATGGTCTTACTGACTGGAAAAATCTGGATTTTATTGTTAGAACTAGAAATACGTTCTGCAGGTAACACCTCTCACCTTCCTTTTCTAACACCCCCCACCCCACCCCTACAGTTTCTTTTCCCCATCTATGGTCCCCAGTGCCCAGACTGCATATTTGTATTTGTTGTCTCTGTCGATAACAAACCGCAAAAGGCCGTACATAGATCTGGATGTAAACTAAAATACCAGTACCAACTAAATGAGACTAGATTAATAACAAAGATAAATGAAGTTTATTTAGCTTTATAACCACAACATTGACAATGATAAGGACACATGCAGGATCCTTGTTTTCAATCTTTTTCCTAATAACGATATTCGGATGTAAAATAAAAAGTTCCTATTGATACTGAGCAGTTACACTTACTATCCAATACTCTCCAGGTGAAGTCTCCATTATTTCTTACACAAAATATTATATGGTGTTTCCACAAAACTTATCTATACCATATTATCGCCATGAAAACATTTTAATAATTAATCATGTTTATATCTAGTTCTTTATGCCATGACTAATTCAACAGTTTTCTGTGTTATTTTAGAATTACAATGTGCTTTACCAATAAGCACCAGTTCAACCTCACTGTACTTCTGCTCAGCACTGTATACACACCACAGGTTTTACTTTCACGTTGATGTTTGAAGAATGTTGTGAGTGAAATGCACTTCATTCTCATGTGTTGGAAGACTTGTAAAATCTTGCTTGCTGATGCACTAGCAACAAGAATTGCAAAACACAACAGGAAATTTCCTGCGGGAATTCTTGTCCCTGGCATATTTGGCTGACTATGCCAAGTGTTTGTTTTTCTATTGCAGGAATGGTTGGAGCATATGGTGGTAACTTCAGCCATTGTACCATTTTCCTGGACTTCCACAAGTGGGTTGTCAGATTTACAACAAGGATAAAATCGGAAGAGGGTCAACAACTGGGTGAAGAACACAATAAACTTTGGTTCTGTCCTTATATTGTCGTTCTTCATATACACTCTGAAACAAAGATATTCACACATGACTCACACATTTAACCAATTGGCTATAAAAGGGTGTTAGTCACTGGTGTACTGGTGTTACTGTACCTCCTACTAAAACTTGTCTCGTCTTCCATCCCAGTCCCTGTTGTCTCTGTTTCATCCTCCAATATATCATCTGATGGGCTTGAGCTGTCAGGTTCATCTTCACCATCACTGTCAGGTACACCCTCATCCATACTTCTACTTTCTTGTTGCCCAGACTCATATGTGGTTTCACTTCTTGTCGTGTCTGTTAAATATGTAATATTAAATTATGTTAGTTGATCTGAATGCAAAATTATGTTTGTTGATGTGATTTATAATACAGTAATAGAAACAAATGACGTTTTTCTACACTTCAATACACTTTTTATTCTGTCCAAACACAAATTGGTTTTGCAATTGGTCTCATTATAATGTCCATCGTCCATCAGATTGTGTAAATATAATAGCTGTACATGAGTGAAATATTTATTACACTTACGTGTTTCACTTTTGTGTTTTAAGATTTATTTTCTGCACAACTTTAATTTATATTTTGCTGCCAGCCATTGATGCCTTGCTATGGCGAGCTTTAAGCTTGAATGGCGAGATAGTCATTCCAATGAGATAAAACTAAACTTTCAACTCCACGAGTGTTAGACCCTTCCTCGCTGTAATGAACTGAAAACAGACAGCTAAATGTATGAGCAATAAGTGAAACACTGGAAAAACACAATACTTCTTTGAATTTCTCAAGGACACCTAGGACAGAGACCTGCCTTAAATCGTTCATATGCGAACGAACTGTTCCCAACACAAACCAATGGGCAGTCTTATCAACAAGCTTAAGAACATCATCCTTTGTTCGTATTACATCAAGGGTGCCGGCTAGGTCTAGAACTGTTTCTAGATTCCGGTCCGATAAAAGGTTTTGAGGTTCTGCAACTGTAGAGGCATTTGTTACATTATGAAGAGAGGTTCTTAGCTCAAAATCATACACATCATCTAAGCTTACAGTTGCTTGCATGACCCCTTTTGTCAATGTATCACATACGGGTTGTCCAAAGAACCTTGGTCCTGGTCCTCCATGTACCAATGACATGGCAATAAGCTCACCAGAATAACAGAAGTCATCTGTTAAGTAGTTAGAATTGCAAGACAAAAATTTGTTTTTCTCAGTACCACAAAATAACTGAGAATTTACCATCCACTCCATAATAAGGGTGAAAAATTCCCTTAGCACATATGTGAAACCTGAAAAAAATTAGCACATACGTGAAACCTGAAAAAAATTGCATTGTAGTGGATTAGTAATTTCAAAACAAGTATTTATCAGAATGCCCCAAGGAAGGTATCACTGTAAAGCTCTTTTAATGGTGCTAAAGATACAATAGGAAAGTTGTAAAATATTGCAACTGAACAGCAACAGATGCTACTGTAACATGGTTAGTAAATTGTAAGAAAATACAAGGCGTGTTACAAAAATAGCTGTGGAGACAAAACAAAAAGCATTTAGACCTTGAAACTTTGCAGGTATGTGATAAGTAGAAAGATCTGTGTTCTGTGGCAGAATGAACTTGGTGTTGTAATGGCAAGTAAAATATCGTGCCTTTTTGTTTCAACAATATCAAGGAGCTAATCAAATTAGAGCAATTTTAAATGTTTACAAGATTCTGGTACAGAACACAGATAATATACCAAGAAATCTATGGTAAAAATTTGGTAGCAATACACAAAATAGTTCTGGAGATCTACTTGTTTCCATGATAACATACCTAGAAAATGCGGTTTTGAGAAAATGGCCCTCGAAAGTTGGCCAAGTTTATGGTTTCAGTACCCTCCTGCAGCATACGTTGGACCTTCTTTCTTCTTTTTCCTATCTTCCTTGTTCTTCTTGGCAGCTTTTCTCCTTTTTCTAGCATTTTTATATCCTTTTGAGGATTTTATCTTAGAATGAAAGCGCGTCAAGTTATTTGTGCTTTCTACAGCCAAATGTTGGAATCAGCCTTCTACACATCCAATCTTCTGTAGAATGTCACTGACTGCTCCTTCGCCATCATTCCATAAACAAACACCAAGATTCACAGAAAGAGTCAAAGTGTCAAATCCAACAAACTCCTCTTTTTGACAAAGACCCCAGATTACACCATGTAGCGCTTCGTTTTGATTCTGGGTACCTCCTTCTTTGCACCGCCCAATCAGATCTTCATTAGATAGCCGCTCAAATGTGGGTACCAGTTTCTCAACGATAGCTGAAGGGACAGTTTTATTCTTCATGTGAGAAAAATCTTTGAACTTCTCATCTCCAGCTTCTTTTTTCTTCCATTTGCACCATGTTTCAGGGGCGTCTGGGCAGTAGTCGTGCTGGGGGTTCTCATCGGTTGACGCATGGTGATATAGGATTGCCCAGATTGCTTGCTGTGTGGTTTCTACATCACCCAGGTTGTTGATAATTGCCCCATGATAATAATTCTGCATGTTTACTATCATTGGGTCAGTCAGCCTGTTTCTTCCTCCCCATCCCTTTCCATCAGAAATAATTTCCTCTTTCTTTTTCAGATTACGAAGTGCTGTTCCCATACGCTTTGCTACATGGTTGATACAATCTAATTTTTCAATGTCATAAGTCACAACTTTCTTTGCTTCTTCAAATCCTTTACTGTCTCCATCGCATAGCAAACTTGTGTACTGCAGGGAATGTTTTTGTTCGGAGCGAGCAAAAACAACCTTTACTCCTTCAACTTCCATTCCTGGTGACAAGCCCTCGTAGTTTTTTTCACAAACATGACTTTCTTTCCATTGTTTATATTCTTCTGAATCTTTCTCCTTTTTACTTCCAGTCAAGGAACATCTTCTACAATATTTGGACATGATGTGCACGTCTAAAACACAACAGACATCACAAAGTAAGCACCATAATTTGAAGAGAACCCTCTGGTTGGCCACGAGCCATCACCAGAAACAGCAACTTCAAGCATGTCTGTTTCAGAATTCGGTTCATAAAGTTGTTTGAGTTCTACAGCTGCTTTATCCAAGCTCTCTCTGCATCGGATTTGTGCAGCCTTGTTCAAATCCCTTGTACAGGCATCAAAACTAGGTTGAGCCATTGGTCTTGTCATGTTCATTATACCACATAATTTTGACATGGCAGCATTTCCTTTTCCAAATCGCCTGAATGGCATTGTCATTCTGGAGTTGACATCAAAACGGTGTTTACTGGTTGGCCGATCAGAAGAAAAAAAATTCTTTTTGTGGCTACATCTCACGTTGGAGCATTTCAGGGAAAGATATCTTTCTTTGCTGTTGGACCAGTATCAGTCAGAAGCACAGTTCCTTTCAGGCAGACTGAACAAATACAGCTGAAATTTGCCAGTTCATGACTCAAGACTTTCAAATCTATCAGACGATATCCTTCTTGGTTATCCTTTAGACTGTTCTCATATAGAATATCTGCATCTGAATCACTACTCACTGGAAGTTTTTTACTTGTAGCATCAAGAATTTCTTCCTCAGATGATACAGAGTCATCATATTCGCTTGATGATAATTCGCTTGACGCTGAAGGATCATTTGATTCACTTTCCCTTTCTATCTGTTTTGTGTGCTGGTTTCCTCTAAAACCTCTCTTCTTTGGTTTTCTCACACTCCTAGCTTTCACATGTCTACCAGACATTTTGATACTTCTAAGTTATAACCACAGAAATACCAAATATTCTCGAGAACAATTGACAAACGCAACAGAACAAAATCGTAAATATCTCGTTCCCAGAGCCTGCGATCCTTTTGGACTGGTGTAATCATAGTTCCCAGGCCCCAAGGAGGACCTGGGGAGAACCTCGCGCAGTTTTTCTCAAAAAAAACAGCGGATTTTCTACGTTTTTGTGATAAAAAAAACCTTTTACCATAGTAAGTCACAGTGGCGAGGTTCAGGGTGCATCAACAAAATGGTCCAAATCAACCTCTAAACTTCTAAGTATTGGAAAAAATGACTTTGCACATTATTTTTAAATGATATTAGCTTCGATATCTGCAAAAAGAAAAATTTCAAAAATTTCTAATTCAAAAGCTGATTTTCACGTATGTGCTACCTTAAATTTGATATATTTGTGCAAAATTCACTGGTCTTTTGCCTTGCTTTACTCCTTCAAAACTGGTAAACAACTCCAAATATGGAGTTATCACCCTTCGGAGAATTTACCTGACTTGCATTTTGCGGATGACTGGCTAAATATTTCTCAAACTAAACCAAATCTCTTCCTAATTTTCATCAACTTGTTGGTATGTGCTTAAACAATTATGCACCTAAGTGTCGGTGAATATACTCCTTCTGAACAGTGACAACAGTTCAGTTTTTAAATTCCGGTCAGTGGTCGTCCCCATGAAAGACCCCATTTTGTTGGGGACACTTTCCGTAACATAAAGTTAATAGGAACACGCAGTCCAGTTATATATAGGTCAGTGGTCGTGACATTGCGGAGATCTGGTTCCCAGTCTCTGCAAAAATGGTCTTAAAACTTTCCTTTTCAAAAAGGCGTTTTCTTAAACATTGGATAAGATTTAGTTTTATATTAGTTTTAGCTATGTTGTTTATATTTTCTGTAATTATTCTTATAGTTATTTAGGCTTGACATTGAACTTTATCATTAATTTTAGATAAATTTCTATATATTATGTAAAGCGCTTTTGGACAATATTGTTTTGGAAAAAGCGCTATATAAATACTGTATTATTATTATTATTGTGGACAAGTCGAGCGCGGACGTGCAAGGCGCACTTCTGGCAGGCAAGTGTCAACGTCAGTTGACCTCGAGCTAAAAGGTCGCGGGGAAGGTGGACTACCCTCACAGGCGGTTGTTAAGCCCCATGCGAACAACGTAGTAATGTCAAAGTGAAGTAATTCATCCAAGCGCAGGTAAACAGCAGGAGTAACTATGACTCTCTACAGATGGTTATTTTGTTAGTATTTTAGTAGGGCCTGAGAGACCTTCTCGTGGTGAGACCCGTCAGTTCTTTTCATAACTGCGAACTGTCCCAGCAAAAGCTCAAAAAAAGCTTACGCGTCAGATGAGAGAACCGAATATTAATCAAAATGGAGGAGCCGCTGCCCTTCCTACTGATGCAAATTTAACCAATTTTTCGACCGATGTTTATGACGATTGTAGAAAGAGCTAAAGAACGATAAGGGGACTAAATCGGCACTGCAGATTGAAACGTGAGGAGAAATATCACTCGGAAAATGTGCTGGAGCCACGTGTGAAGGCACGCTGGGACTATGAAGAATTAGTGCTGCTTGCTCGTGAGGAACAGGGGCCGGTTGTACGAAAGCTGTTTAAGTCGCTATCCACCGTTTAACTCTCTATCCACCGTATAAAATTTAAACGCAACAAAAATCGTGTTGTACGAAATCCGTTTAACGCTATCCACCGGTTAAAATTTGCTATCCGGCGAATACATTTTCATCTTTGTTGTCAAATTTTAACAAAATGGCGTTGTACAGATTACCTGGCATCCATGCGAGTAAATAGGCGAGCAGTAGACGACATATTGCAGTATTATAACTAGACATTACTATCGCAAGGAAAGTGCTGCCTTAAAGGCTATTGCATGGGCAGCGTAGTCAGTTTTGATGAAATTTCAAAGGTGAACCGTGGGGGTTGATTCAGATTGTATAAATTGTAACGGACATGTTAATCAAGAATGATATAGATTGTAGAGTCTGCACGTAGGCTAACATAATGTACGCTGTGTACGAATTTTTTCAATTGTTTTAATTGGCAAATCCAGCATATATGCAAAATGCAGCTGAATATAATTGGCATGGTTTTTTTAGTGCATATACAGTGTGGTACATACATTGTGACCATGTTGTACATGTAGTTGATGTTTGGTTTGCATTTGGCGGGTATATAAAGTTATTGAAGTGACGGTGAGTGGAGCGGAAAACGTGCACTTGATTGCATTTCAAAATTGTCTTTGGTGTCGTGCGAGCAGAACCCTGATATACAGTACGAGCAAGTACCGCTAACTCGAAGGCTGTATTGGAAAGGGTGAACAGCGGATAGTGTCCCCCCGGACATTGGTTATCCTTTAGACTGTTCTCATATAGAATATCTGCATCTGAATCACTACTCACTGGACGTTTTTTACTTGTAGCATCAAGAATTTCTTCCTCAGATGATACAGAGTCATCATATTCGCTTGATGATAATTCGCTTGACGCTGAAGGATCATTTGATTCACTTTCCCTTTCTATCTGTTTTGTGTGCTGGTTTCCTCTAAAACCTCTCTTCTTTGGTTTTCTCACACTCCTAGCTTTCACATGTCTACCAGACATTTTGATACTTCTAAGTTATAACCACAGAAATACCAAATATTCTCGAGAACAATTGACAAACGCAACAGAACAAAATCGTAAATATCTCGTTCCCAGAGCCTGCGATCCTTTTGGACTGGTGTAATCATAGTTCCCAGGCCCCAAGGAGGACCTGGGGAGAACCTCGCGCAGTTTTTCTCAAAAAAAACAGCGGATTTTCTACGTTTTTGTGATAAAAAAAACCTTTTACCATACCGTGTCGTGCGAGCAGAACCCTGATATACAGTACGAGCAAGTACCGCTAACTCGAAGGCTGTATTGGAAAGGGTGAACAGCGGATAGTGTCCCCCCGGACATTATCCGCTAGTGAAGTGTCTCCCCGGACAGTAAATTAAAAAACACTATATCCATGTTTAACTATCCGCATTAAAAAATGCAAAAGGTTATAGTGCGATGTGAAATGCTTTTGTTTTGTGCAATTGTATAAATTATTTGGAAACTTGATTTGAGACTTTACAGTACAGAAGGTTGTAATTGTATACTGGAACGGTAAAATAGTGTAAAATTGAATTGAAATGAGTATTATTGTGGTACTTAATTATTATTGTAAGTGTTAATGTTGACTATTAAAATTGGAAGCGAGTTCCTCCAATATGGAGTCAGTTTATGAAGTGGTAATATCTGTTGCTTTAGATGTGTTTGGATCGAATGTAACTTTGATTTGCTTGTTGGCTCGCAAGATTGCTCGTGTGATATCCCTTTCACTAGCTTTATTTAGATCGAGAGATAAATTAAGAATGCTGAGGAGCTCTTTGACTTCTTGATTATAGAAGGAAAGTCGTCGTTTTTCAGCAGGATTGGCTGAATTTTGCAGTAGAAGTTGGAAGTACCGCTGCATGCCACATGCATCGAGGGTCTGCATCAAATTGCATTTCTCGCATTCCCCAAGAGCGTCATCATCGGGACAGCGAATGACCTTCTTCTTGCAGGCAACGCACGAAATTGTGTTGGTCACTTGGACTGCCACGATTTTTCCTGAGATCGTTGAGGAAGTTTCCAAGTTGACGTTGTCAACTGGTACCAATGGTTGGTCAAATGCAGTTGTTTGAGTGGCTTCGAATTTTTCGTCTTTTGGTGTGTTGAGATACGTTTCACCCTTTGAAAATTTGACTTTGAGGTTTTTAAGTAGGTAGGTGGTGTTTACTTTCAAACTATCGATACTGACCTCCCACAACACAGCTTTGTTTGAACTTGTGTGATCTCTTAAGATCACTTCTTGCTTTCTCAATATACCTTCCCAGCGGGAAAAAAGACGTCGATTCAACGTTGAAACGACGTCGCTCTTCGACGTCGATTCGACGTTGAAAAAAGGTTGAAAACGCAAATTGGATCGACGTTGTTTTTACGACGTCGAAACAACGTCGTTGAACGACGTGAAATCGACGTCGATTCAACGTCGATTCAACGTCAATTTCGCGACGTTGAAACGACGTCGCTCTTCGACGTCGATTTGACGTTGAAAAAAGGTTGAAAACGCAAATTGGATCGACGTTGTTTTCACGACGTTGAAACAACGTCGTTGAACGACGTGAAATCGACGTCCATTCAACGTCAATTTCAGTTATTGGAGTCACACCGTCCGTTTTTCGGAGTAAAAATTACCCCCGTTTTTTGAAGAAAAACTAAGCCATGACTAACTACTATCCCTAGGTGTTTAGGAGTGAGATTCCCACTTTCGGAAGACCAACCGGTGACCTGTTACCTACCACCCGCGCTTGCTTAACTTAACTTAACCTAAGGTTCCGCAACTAACCCGCTGCTCTAACCAGCCCATCTTAAATATGAAAGGCACTTATGAACTGTTATGGCTATTATTTTCGTTTTCAAATTTTTAACCGGCTAAGTTTTAATATTATATAATATTGTATATTACTTGCAATCAATTTTAAACAATCTGATTTCGAAGATTTACAAATTTGTTGAGCATGCAGACTGCAGTATTACAAGTTAAGAACAGAACAAAACTTTTCTCAACTAGACATAAAATATATGTTTAATAACTTGGACAGTACTCGACGATTCACAAAGAAAGTAAAAAAGGCAATAAGTACGGCATTCAGACTTAAAAGCCGCGGCTATATAGTCGACAGCAGCATGAACGTAAACCTTAGGCCAAAAATTCTTGTTGACAGGAAGACAGGTTTCTTCAAAAACAAATGGGTTCTTGAAGCATAGTCCTTGTGAATCCTTGTCCCTGATCGCCGACAAAGTCTTCGAACCGAAGGACACTTCAAATCCAACTATACAGTTACAGCATAGTCTGGGTACCCTGAATATCGTTCTGTCATTACTGACTTTTTTCCTGTCGCTGCATCGCATGTCCGAGTTGATATAAAGTAGGTTGCTTTTATACATAAAACTAAAGTAAGAAACTATAGCATTTTGACTCGTCTGGGACTATTTTTTTGATGGACAATATATCATGTCGAAACGAAAATATTTTATCACCAATTATAAAAGTAACTTGCTTGGTCGTTAAGTGAGGAGAGATTCGACGATACAATATCGACGTCAATTCAACGTCGAAACAACGTCTGTTTCCGACGTCGATAACACGTCGAAAAGCAGACGTCGAAACAACGTCGATAGAGACCTTACGCAACAGGACGGCACGAGCGCGAGGACGGCAAAATTACCAGTTGTTACTTCCGGTACCGCTAATTTATGCATGTATTGACGTAATTTCCTGTGCGGCTTACCGTCCTGTCGCCGTTGGGGACGTGAAACAACAACTTTTGACGTCCGGAAGAAGACGTGAGTATTGTTTTAGAAAAAAGTTGTTAAACTGCACATAAAAATTAATTGAAATAATCTCTATTCAAAAATTATCAAGTGTAAGATGACATAAATGACAAAATGTACATTTGTTTACAAATTTATAGCGAACTTGCAACAGCAATAGATCAAAATATAAAGTTGAAAACAGTATATATATATGCCATAAAAAATGTACATTATCCAAAACGATTAAAAATCATTGTTTAATTTATTAAATAGGTTTCAATATTTACAATACTTGTATATTATTGTGGTACGTTTTTTTCAATAGTTTTCTGCATTTCTTTGAATTCAGACTCATATTTAATTGTGGTTACAAAATGGAGTGGAATGATAACCTCGACGAGTTGCTCCTGCAAGAAGTTATCATAAACGAGCCATTTAACTTCAAGCCGTTTACAAGAGAGAGAGGGAAAGTTTGGGGGAAAATTGCGGAGCTCCTAAACGAATGCCCAGTCTTTAACAATAGACTTACGAAGCGGTCAGTGAGGGATAGGTATACTTTGTTGGCCAAAAAGTTCAAGAAGAAAGAAAGTGACGAGGAAAGAGCCACAGGAATAGCACCACCTGAGTTAACGGAGACGGAGAAGCTATTGGAGGAATTAATAGGAAAGTTTACAGAGGGAGATATGCAGGCAAGTGTCAAGAATGACAAGAAGGAACAAGATCGTGCAAAGGGTGAGGAAATGAGAAAAAGATCAATGGAGAAATTGGGAGAAACCACCAAAAGAAATAGAGGCAGTGACGAAGAAAGAGAGACACCAAAACGTAAAAGAGCTACAGGTACAGAAGCAATAGTATACTTAAAGGAGAAAGGAGAAAGAGAGTTAGCAATAAGAACAGAAGAACTTGAGATACGGAAAAGGGAGACTGAAACAAGAGAGAAAATGCAAGATGCAGCATTGAAGCAACAGCAAGAGGCACAGCAAAATATGTGTACATTGATGGGTCAAATGCAGCAACAACTACAACAGCAACAACAGCAGCAACAACAGCAACAGCAGTACCAACAACAACAGCAGATGTTGCAAACAAAGTTGTTGATGTCTCTTTTTGAAAAAATTAACAAACAGTAATTTTATAGACATTCTTTTTTTCAAAAAAACATTTGTTTATTTTGACATTTTTGTCAAACTTATTTAAAAAATTACAAATAAGTATTTATTGAAAATCATATATTATTCCAAATTTAACATTTTTATAACATTTGAGAAAATAATTATTTACATTAATATTTAGCATGTCTACATGCAAACTTGTGCATACATGTTCAATACAATATTTCCAATTACAATAATAATTACAATAATATCAACAAATAAGCATTTAAAATTCACCTAATATTACAATATGTATAAAAATATTTATTAATTATGGCTTTGAAAATAATTATTTACATTATTTAGCATGTCTGCATGCAATGTTCAATACAATATACACGTTTATTTTTTTATAAGAAACCTACAACTAGGATCCTCAAAAATTAAGAAACTTTTAGTACTACGAATATTTTCCTATTTTAAGGATAAGAAACTTTTCTCTTGTCATAAGTGAATAAAGTTTACTAAAAACTGCAGTACCACAGAAATTGATCAGTGTGTATGTTTAGTGTTATATTTGTGAAAAAAGTCTCACATTTAATCAATTGTGTTTTATTATTCTTTGAATAGCTATTATGTATTCCCGTGACTATTTTAAGCCTAAAACGATAAGAAACATTTTAAGAAACTTTTGGAACTAAAAACGCCATTTTTAATGCCAAAATAAGAAACTTTTAGTACTAGACCCTTCGCTAGGTTTCGTATAAAAAAAAACGTATGTATATCAATATATTTATCTTATTTACAATAAAATTGGCAATTAATTTTTCATTTTGTGTATATACAGGGTTTTTTAATTATTTTAGATTTCTTAAACAAAATAATCTTCAATGGAAGGAGGATCAAGGCCAAAATATGTTGATGTGCTTGATCCATACTTACAAGTATGGGCATTCCTTAAAAGTGCACAAACAATATACATTTTTCCTATTGCACTTAGACAAACTTTAAGGTCCTTTTTAAAGTCTAAAAAAGCAAAATATTGAAGTATGTCCCCAAATACCCATTCCACAGCAACCCTGACCTTGCTCATAGATAGGTTGAAAGCCTGTTGCATTGGTGTCAATACATTTCCTCTAAAGGGAGCTTGTAGATGGACCCTTAGAGGGTATGCAGGGTCTCCATAGACACAAAGTTGTCGTCCTGTTGGTGATACACAGTACCTTTCAAGCATTGGTAGGAGACCCGACTCAGCAAGCATTCCACTGTCATGTCTCCTGCCTTCCACTGGACCAAACAAATTTGCTATTAGGCCATTTGGACTGACAACACTCTGAAATTTTATGGAATGAACTCTTTTGTGACCATTATAAAGTATTCTCTGGTTAATTCCAGGTCTGCATACAGGTCTTACGGTGCCATCAATGAAGCCCCAACAATTTTCGAGAGCACCTGATGATAAAATATCAGGTTCATTATGATAGCATACAATACATATACTGTATATTACACAATGACATTAATCTTCACAGTAAGTCAGTAACTTAATTAATTTACATACCTGCACACACATACATATATATATAATATATATCATATATATCATATATATTATGGATAGATAAATAGATAAATAGATAGATAGATAGATAGATAGATAGATAGATAGATAGATAGATAGATAGATAGATAGATAGATAGATAGATAGATTATGTGATTATATTATTTATTTATTGTAATACAGGATAATAAAATAAATCAGGTAACTGAAATAAAATATATGTAATACCTCCTTTCCAGTGCACCACATCAGCGAATTCAGCGAGTTTTGCTGGCGCTAGCCATGGCTGATTGAAATCACAGAGTAAACGACCAAAATTGTTGTAGATAACATCCATAACTTCGTTCACCACCATGGAAATCTGAGGCACTGCTCTTGCAAATCTCGGCACCAAGTCTTCGTATCGACATGGGTATGAAAAGCGCTTTAATAACATACATAGGGCTTCGTCACTGTACACAAAGAAGCGATTTGGACATAATATTTTTTCGGGCAGGTCCAGTACATCAAGGAGAGAGTAGATGTCGTTCTTGTAAAAGCGAAATTCACTTTTACTTTCGTCGTCTGTCAACGAGTCCAAATCAAAACTATCGTACTTCCAGTACGGAATGGCAAGATTTTTTGAGCTATTTGCCTCGTGAAGCAAAATAAATTCCTCATCGTTGATCATTTCGAGGTCATGAGCAAGTAAAAGAGCTTCTCTTGTCTCTCGAAATGTTGCCATTTAACTTTTAGTTTTTTAAAACCCACGTTACTTGACGTCTTGCGTAACGTTTGTTTACAAACAAGACGGCGACGGCATCGATGACGTTGCCGTCCCAGACCTCGCGCAATTACATATCGCCGTCCTCACGTGCCGTCCTGTTGCGTAAGGTCTCTGATGTTTGGTCGTGAACCGACGTGACATAACGACTCGATGATGACTCGATATCGACGTCGATACAACGTCGAAACAACGTCTGTTTCCGACGTCGATAACACGTCGACATCGACGTCGATATGTGGTTGATCGACGTCGCGACCCGATTTCGACCGAAAATCGACATCGAAACAACGTCGTGTGCCCGCTGGGTTAGCGGAGAACCCTGTCGGAATAAAATTTTGACGGCCTTCAGTGAAACGGAGAAATCGTCCCTAATTACTCTCTTTAGAAATGCTTTTGCTGTCTTGAAACGTGGTAAGCCATGGACAGACTACGAATTTTTATGTGAACTTGACATTGTAAAAGGATTAGATATTGGCAAAACCTACCTGAACCGGAACAGTGGAATGCAGTTTGGCCGTGCAATTTGTGTGAATATTCTAGATGAAATGTCTCAAGATTTCTTGGAGGCTAACTTTTTTAGCATAATCATGGATGAAGCTACAGATGTCAGCCATAGTGAGCAGGTGATTTTGTATGTGAGATTTTCAAAGTATGGCCAAATAAAAACAAAATTTTGTGGGATCTTCACTGTCACCAGAGCCAATGCTCGTCAAATTACTGATGGCGTTCTTAAGAGTCTATAAAGGATAGATTAGGTTGGAAAAATGATGAAAATTATGGTAGTGGAGATGATGAAAACGAGTCCGAGTTTGAAAACATTTCTGACATGTCAATGGACAGTGATAGTAGCACGGATGAAGAAGTTGATTCCCTCGAAAATTCAGATCTGGAACTTAGTGTGGTTGATGAAGAAGCTGTTTCCGCTGCTAGAGTTAGCCAAGGTAACCAACAACAAGAGACATCCGATGTGAAACAACCTTTACTAGTAGGAATGGCCTCTGATGGAGCAAGTGTCCTCTCTGGAAAGAATGCAGGTGTACACGCTCTCCTCACAAAAGAAGTTAATTGTCACATGGTATACATCTGGTGCATTTCCCATCGGTTGGAGCTATCTTTAAAAGACGCACTTAAACATTCTGGCTTTATGACACCTGTTCAAATACTTTAACTTAAGAGTCGTGCCGCTACAGGGGATTTAATCTTATACATGCACAGTAAATCAAATATCATGTTTTAGAGGTGTAATCCATCAGAATTTCTACAAAGTGAGAACTTATTAACCTTGCATGAATGCAGTATGAATTGAGTAAGACTTTACATATATCAATCTACTGATACAATATATCTAATCGTCACTGCACACGATGTATGTCATTCTAATTCGTCTGGGATAAGTCAATAATTTGTTCCAGGTCTAGGGGAATGTCTCTATGTGCATGCATTTGCATATACAATACATTTACATATGCATATACATTTACATATGCATTTACATATACAGGACATCATATTTGTGGTTCTCATTACCTACTCCAAAACAAAACAAAAAACAATCAAAGATGCTACAGTATCTCTAGATAGCATCTTACTTACTAAATGCTGTTGTCGTATAGGGGAATTATTAAAAAAATCTTTAAAGAAATCTTTCTAACAGTCCCCATCATCATATCATGTATCAGCTACACAGAGATTATTAACTTTACTAAACTGACCTTGTATTAGCGAGGAAGAACGTACTTGATTTTGAAAGTTGTTGAAGACCTTGGCTTGGCAATGGCATGGACGACTGCAGAGGCTAATCGTACGAAAATATGGCTGCAAATCCCGCCATCGTCAATAACGATTTCACTTCGTGTGAGCCAAAGTGAAAACCCACGAAGCGCCGGTCCTATTTATAATTTTTGAGTAGTTTCCGTTAATTGGATTCACGACGATAGCCAATCAGAGACGATTTTGAGTAGTTTACGTGGCGTTTCCATGAGAGCTGAGTAGTTTCCGTGGAGTTTGAGTAGTGCCCGCCACAGGTTTCCACGCGACTGCACACGGCGCTGCCCGCCGGTAGTAAAAGCCGGGCGCATTAGAACCTGGTCGCAGGGTATTATCGCTGGGAGCGATCGATATCCGTAGCGCCACTCGAATAATAGCTTTGAAAGAAGTAAGTATTAAAGTACTAGAAATACGTATACGCAACAACCCTCGCCCGCTTACTGTTTGAAACTTGTATAGCGTACGTAGTTGCTTACAGTATTTTAATTCTTACTTTTAGTTGTACTTGAATTAGATAATAGCCCATTCATTTGCCAAACTGAATATACTCTCAGTGGATAATATCTCTGAGAACTTTGTGTTGTCTGAATTTAATTGTTTCATAGGACATCAAAATAAATAACAATACATTAATGGTAATAGTAAGTATAAACAGACACTATTGGCTATTGAAGGAAGAAAGTGCATCTTTTTCATAGGGGTGCATATACAGTAGAACATGAGTTTGATGACCACCCCTAAAATTGCCAAGCAAAAGTGGTCGTAAACGACAGGTGGAATGGCAGACGTACGCAATGGGTACGTACTTCACATTTGATCTCGAAAATATTTTATTTACAGCAATTTGATCTAACAGACTAAAGAGTAAGGAGCAACGATACTGTATATATATACTACTTTTGTATGCACAGTCAAAGTTATTGGCGATCTTGCATTATAAACAAAGATGACGGATAAAAAAATATAATTTATACCGCACTCGCTAGGTTTTCGAACATTTCCAAGCGTTAGATCGTTTAATGGTCTACAACATACGTAAATTATGTTATAAGCATTATGTTGTATTAGCAAAGTTATTTGGAATCTCACACTACAAAGTTTAACAAAACTATCAAAATGAAAGTGAGAAAAACAATACTAAAAAAGCAACAAGTGCCTCTTCTTGTTGCCTGTATTCGCACATGGTCAAAATTCTTGCATGTTGATTGTAACATATTTCGCGTTTGGGATGATGAAAAGTAGTTACTGATGAGACCTGTTTCCTGTATTGGTGCGCTGTCAAAATTCCTGTATGTTTACGTGCAAAAGCAAACGCTTATCTTGTAAAAAAGTCGCTCATAACAGGTTAAACGCTAAAAAGTGGTCGCGTTTGGCAGGTGGTCGCTAATTGCAGGTATATACATTTTAATGGGGTCCATATACAGTAGAACCTGAGTTTAATGACCACCCCTAAAATTGAATCTGGATTTGCCCCTGCACACTGTGGTATACTTTTCGCCCGGTAATAATGTATGAAAGAGCTCGAAATAAACAGTTTCCATCGCCTACGATATTATGCAATTTAACTGGTTTAGTTAAAAGCTTAGGTAACTTTGGCTTATGAGACAAAACCAGTGGTAAATCAATTAAAGAGCACATGAATCTCTGGGCATTTTCATCAATTGGAGTGAAGCTGAAAGGACAAGACATGCCAAACAACACCACTGGCATTATACCACAACAATATTTGAGTACCAATGACAAAAAAAACATCAATGTGTAAATGCTAACACACATAAATCAAACAAGGCGTAAATATACACCAAAGCAATGTAAAGACAGGAAATCGTAGAACGTTTCTATCTACAAAAACGTAAACTAATGGTCTGTTAAGGCCCTACAAAACCTTGCACAAGTCAAAACAATAAAACGATCAAATAAGTGTATTAAAGCAAGTGAGATAATATTGTAAAAGTATATATCCCGTTGTCGCAAAATTATGATAATGTAATCTAGTATGTAAATATCAAATATGGAAATCTGCAAGCACAATTCAGGCAAAAATATTCAAACGCCAACCTTACAAAAATCGCAAACGTGATAGAATAATAAAAACGGTTTGAAAACGAACCAAGAACAGCCGGTGAGCGAAGAAGCTTCGAAAAAGCACAGATCACTTGATCACGTGTATAATGAGACGTAATATTGTGTACTGCGCACAGCAACTGCGGGTTACTGCGCACGACCACAATGCAACGCACTGCAAAATTTAAGGGAAACAGCCTACCTGCACAAATTAGACTGCTGCTTCAGGCTAGCTCTGCAGCAATTAGAATAATTTTTGTGACTAAAATGATGTGTGAATATTGTGAATGCCCTCTGATGTTGGCAATCATAGAGTATGTTAATACGCAAACTCTTGTTGACAGATGGTGATGCACAAGCAAATCTCTCGGATGTTTTGATTTTTGGGACTGCAGCAAGTTCTCCTCCACTGGGTTTGAAAGAAATCCAGAATTAAAATTTATAGACAGAGACTTTGCAAAGGCCAACACCTGTACCTTGTGTATACCACTGGATCACAAAGAGTATGATAAATTCAAGGAAACAATGGATTTCGCTATTCCAAACTCGCCATGTTTTGGCTATGCCTAAGATTCATTAAAGTGCCCTTTGTTCCAAATGTAATACTTGCAGTATAGGTTTTGAATAAACTAAATAGTCAAGTGCCAAAATATAATGGGTTTTTTCGTTAAACGTCTACAAAGGTTTTATTTCCACAAATGCTAATAACTATGACATTTAAGTTATCATTTTGTATACAACATCCTGCTGCTGGATGACAGTATATTCATTTCTTATTCAAATATTTTGGTACTTACAGTTTGTGGTATTTTATTTATTTAGCATAAAAATTCATCCAAGTCATTTAGTCTAGGACCTGGCTAAGACATGTATGCATATAATTTAGGAGAGAATAACTCAACTGTTATAGGCTAATATGACCCCAGGGAACAACTTGGGATGTGTGCCAAAATCTCTATCCGGGACGAAAAGCCCGAAAATGACCACGACCTTTTTCACCGGAAGTTATACTTCCGACATTGCTATATCTTCTAAACCGTTGGAGCTACAGATTTTCTGAGGTGCTCAAAATGTTCAGAATGGCCATGTTTAGGGGGGTCATAGACAAGTGTAAAAGTTCTAGTTTGATATTTTACGAGAAAATGGCTAAAAACCATATGCAACTACCAACATACTGGAATTGCTATGGAACTTTTGTGTCATCTACTACAGTTGAATTGAGCAGTGTTCATTCAGTGATAGGGTTATTACAACAATCGCCTCCCTTGCATTTGCAGTACTTGCAACACTTGAACCCAGCTACCCTGCAGGGACACCCATTCTTGCAAGCACACTTGCCAAATTTACAGGGCACTGGCAGGCCTTCGGGTTTTGAGATCACAATCTCAGGGACTAATAAACTGCCCCTTCTTACAAAACCATAAGACTCGGCATTCATAATCAAGGTGGCGTCTCTAAATGGGGCTTGGACCCACAGCTGCTGTTGGTAATAGCCTCTATGGATATGTTTCCTTGCATTAGTTGAGGTGCAAGCAGTTCTCTCACAGTCCATCTTGAGGGCATTGCTATTAAATGCAGCGATACGCAGGTCGTCAAATGTCTCCAGGTCTGTTGATGGTTTGAGACCAAGAATGTCTCCGCCATCTGTATTGTGCTTTCTGTTAGCTGTGGACAGTCTACAGGATCAGAGAGGAATTTCCTGGTTTGCGGACAGCGTTCAGGGCTGCAAGTTTAGTTGATATCTTGCTGGTTGTATCGCACCCAGTTAGCACATGGAGTGCTGGGAGACATTTTACGAGCTCGTCTCCTAGTGCTATGCATATATCGTGGAGTGGTAATATTGATCTTTTCATTCCCGAGTTGCGGACGAGCAAGAGTTCTTGGAGGCCAAGATCTCTCCAATTGGCTCTGATGTGGTATAACAGGCACACAAAGACATCTGTGTCACCATTATCATTACAGTTGTGCCCAGCTTTGGTGACCATAGCTGTCAAGGCAATAGCAAAGTCGTAGAATGTCTTGACGGGCGGATCAAGCTTCTTTAAGGGGACCTTTCTCACTAAGGCCATGAAGTCGATAACGATGGCGTGGGTTTGTGGAGAGGTTTCTGGACCTTTTTTATCTATTAGTGGGCAGTGGCGAAGCTGGTCCCAAATGGGAGGTCATGCTAACTAATAATCCGAGCGCCGAAGGCGCGAGGCTTTCTAGAGGGGTCCGGGAGCATTCCCCCCCGGAAAATGTTAAAATATAGATTCCCGTAAATGGCATTTCCTGCATTCTGAGCGGTGATTTTTCAGCTCAAAGGTTTATAAAATTTCATATTTTGGACCGTTTCTCTTTATATCAGAGCGCATCAGCATGCCTACAAACTAATATACAAAGAAAAATCAGCCGTCGCACGCAGGCTAGCCCGCCATCAGCCCTCCCAATGGATAACGCCTGACACGCAAATTTTAATGTAAACAGTAAACACGGCAATGCTATTTTTTCTAATATCTGTTCGATTGAAGGTCTTCATGTGACAAAACGTTTATAAAAATCAACGGCAAGGTATACGAAACATATCTTTTACGAAATTATATCGCTTTAATGGACATAAAAGCATTGAATCACTGGGTAAACGTCGAATAGATCTTGAAGCCATGTCCTTTGATTTTAATTTAAAGACGAGGTTTGGGTACTTTACTCCCTTACGCATTTTCTCATATAACATCTGATATTCATATTTTAAGTAGACGAAACGTACAGCGTTCGATTCGCCAGATTCAAGTGATCATTTCGATATAGAATTTATTTAAATCAGACAAAAACAACATTTCATAATAATTAATATTACGGAGTCTCACGGATAAATGTCAACACAGCATAATAATATTTTCCTGTCCTCCGTCTTCATGATTGATCTCTCATCCGTGCTTCTGTCATCTAGTCATCTTGGAGAGAATCTTTGCAATGGTTTGCCGGTTTACAATTCTCGGTAAACATTTTCAACTGCGATTAATTGCCAATAAAACGAAAGAAAGAGGAATGGCCAAGAACCGGCATTGGTCGCTGTCCAACAAGAAGATTTTTCTCGTTGATGTTTCGAACCGAAAACGGTTTTCTAAGCAGTTCACAAACAAGGACTGTTTGGACAGAATCAGAGCTCGTTGATGCCATGATAAATCAAGGATCTCCTTAAACAGACGCACTGTGCAGTCAGGCCATAGTTGGTAAGGCGGAAAGCTAATATTTTGGGCTATCAGGCTATGGTCATGCTCATCCAAAATAGCATGACCAGCTTGTCTAAAATAGGCAAACTGAGCATGCGTCAAGTGCCGTCAACCAATCATATTTCGAGAATAAGCATGACTGTACATATAGCTGGTCATGCTATTCACAAAGAGCATGACTTGGGCCGGGGCCAGGCTGAACAAAAGAGCCTGGGAATGAAGACGGCGGTTTTAGACGCCCGATCAAGAATATCCGCGTAATATGCGTGAACTATTATTGCTTGTTCTCTTCGAAATGCACACGACTTCAAAGTTCTAAGGAGATTTCAAATAAAGTAAATAAAAGCAAACAAAACTATATATTTTCAGGAAATTTTTAGTCATGCTGAGCATGACTAGCATGACCGCTAGCTTCGCCACTGTTAGTGGGCACAACTTCAGCAGCTCAGTACCAAGTTGTGATTTGGCACTTTTCCTCAAGTAACCATCGATCTTTGTCAACCAAGAAGAACGCAGAGTTGGTGATCTCATGCTGGAGTAGCTCCTCAACAGTGAACCCCCGATGACGCCCATACTCAATAAACATGAGAGCTTTGATTGTCTCATCTTTGATATCTGCTGCTTTGGAAGCCAAATTCAAGGTAGTCTTAGAGGACGTAATCTTGATTTTGCTAATAGTTGAGTGTATCGATATCGACCTATTTATAAGTCGATCATCGATAAATTAAGCACAAGTAGCGCTACCCTCCTTGATACAGCACAACAAAGTTTTTTTGGGAGAACAAACTACTGTCGATGGACATCATTATTCCTGCAGGACTGCTATCAACTGAACGAGAAGTTCCCGCTCCTCTCGACTCATACATGAATGGTGGATTTGTCGTGAGCACCATCAAGAAAGGTAGTGGAGTGCCATTTAACCAGGCTCTAGAGCAGTGCTACAACCGGCCTGAGTGGAGGGATAATTGGGGTCACCAGGAAGAAGGAGCTCTGTGGGGAATCATCAGGCATAAAAAAGATCAGTACATTGACCTCCTGAAGATGAAGGATGATGTCGAAGGAGAACTCTCACTTCACCACGACTTCAACCCGAGTACTGCAACTAAGATAGTTGGGATGGTGCAAGACATAGGAGTATCTCCTGAAGGTATGCAGTCCTCTACAAGACCAGGTAGCGCTGAAGAATGTTCTCACTGGAGATGCTTGTGCTAAATTTATCGATGATCGACTAAGAAATAGGTCGATATTGATACACTCAACTATTAGCAAAATCAAGTTTACGTCCTCTAAGACTACCTTGAATTTGGCTTCCAAAGCAGCAGATATCAAAGATCAGACAATCAAAGTTCTCATGTTTATTGAGTATGGGCGTCACCGGGGGTTCACTGTTGAGGAGCTACTCCAGCATGAGATCACCAACTCTGCGTTCTTCTTGGTTGACAAGGATGGTTACTTGAGGAAAAGTGCCAAATCACAACTTGGGATTGAGCTGCTGAAGTTGTGCCCACTAATAGATAAAAAAGCGCCAGAAACATCCCCACAAACCCACGCCATCGTTATCGACTTCATGGCCTTGGTGAGAAAGGTCCCCTTAAAGAAGCTTGATCTGCCCGTCAAGACATTCCATGACTTTCCTATTGCCTTGACAGCTATGGTCACAAAAGCTGGGCACAACTGTAATGATATCCACGTCGTTTTCGTCACTTACAGAGAGGACAGCTTCAAGAATGAAGAGAGGGGCAGAAGAGGAAAGTCAAGACAAATGGTTGTCCTTGATGTGATATCACCGGAACCAAAATTTTCCAGTGGTAGCTATTAGAGAACTTTTGGTCGTCTTCCATCAGCAAAACTACTTTCCAGGCATTCTATGTTGAGTGGCTCAACACCAATTACCAAGGCAGCAAACCTCTATACCTTGGTATATCACCAGGCATGGACGGTGTCAGCTGGGTGTGCTTCTCCATTCCATCGCCTCAACTGCAAACACGAGGAAGCTGATGACAGGATGATGTTCAATGTGCAGGACATTCTAAGTCACCGGACAGGACCTACATCCCTGACGCTGTCATCAGACACAGATGTCTTTGTGTGCCTGTTATCACATCACAGTCAATTGGAGAGATCTTGGTCTCCAAGAATTGTGGCTCGTCCACAACTCAGGAGTGAAAAGATCAATATTACTAACTCCACGATATCGCATAGCACTAGGAGACAAGCTCGTAAAGTATCTCCCAGCACTCCATGCGCTGACTGGGTGCGACACAACCAGCAAGATATCAACTAAACTTGCAGCCCTGAACGCTGTCCGCAAACCAGGAAATTCCTCTCTGATCCTGAATGTGTGATTTTTCAAAACAGTTAAGTGCTATTAAGAGTCCAAAATTTTGTTGTTGATACACACAATACTAGAGATTTACAATGATGTACAATTTGAGGTTTATTGTCAATGCCTTTGTATATGGAGCTTTTCCAAAAGGTCTCCATTGCCATCTACAACAAAGGTCTAGATGTTTGGACTGGTCTATAAACAATACACTGCTGAATAGGTAATTGTAATCATATTAAATACCTGTATGAACTACTCTGAAAATTCCATACAAAAATGTCAAATATATCCCATATTACAAGTTACAAAGAAAGCATGATTTTATAAAGTTTGATTTTAATAGTCTATTGAATGGTCCATAGTCTATTGAATGGTTAATATTGAAATTTTATTAAATTGAGAGGGGGCTTATAAAGGAATTAACTTTGAAATCTAAAAACAAAGCTATAAAAATCGATATTGATATATCTCAATCCTAACATTAAGTCGTATAAATAATAAAAAGTAAGGATAACTATATAAGATTTTTAAACTTGGTTTATAGTTTGAGCACCAAAAAGCTATCTCTATCAGATGACTCAGATGTACTGTTACAACTATCACTACAATTATATTCGGCCAATACATTCAGTTTAATTAAGGATCGGTTGCTGGTTCCTGCAAAAAGATAATCCATTTCGAATCCGTTCACATTGCGAATCGGCACAAACAGGGCAATATATTTACAAATATCAAGCTTAGAAATCTGATGTGGGTATAGCGGTATCTTTAAAATAGTATACATGACAAACCAGAATGAATATAAAGAAGTTCGTGTGGGCGAAAAACTGAAGTGTTCTTGCCATGAACAGTCTTATACCACGAACGGTTTTCAAACCGCCATTTTAAAACCATGTTCACTTCCTGAAGGTTCGTTGAACAATGAAGAATTTCCGGCGGGGAATCGATATGTATCAAGCGCAATGCATTTTGGGAAAACCTTCGTACCTCCTGACTAGACTTAATCTATCACCATACTGTAAGTAATATTAATAAGAGTACTGTCCGCGAGGAGTCCAGCTTAAACTGGCTCAATTTTAACTCAATCTTAACTAACATGAAACTCGATTTTATAAACTCAAATCCATTCTCTATGATAAAAACATGCATAATTATGCTAGGAATGGATAGCGTCCCTTCTTTAAACGTGTCAAAACTTGACTCGCTGTGTACAATGTCTCAGTTTTTTTCTTCAATGTTCCAACACGATGCCGTGGTAATTTCAGCACGGATGATCCATCGACATAGAGTTTTGCTGCTTTGGATACAATATCTTCGACATTGAGGACATTGCTTATTGACCAGTCAAGAATGCTACGGTCTTCAAGAGTTGTTGTGTTGCTGGCGAACTTTTCGTTGCGTGTCCATAACGCTATAAAAACTTTCAACAATTACCTGAACCTCCGAGAGACATTTCTATGAAAGACATTGCTCGAAAGCGGTCATAGATACAATTCCGGCTATACCATACAGAGTTTCGTCATTATACAACATAGAAACAACTTTATATTCTTCGACTGCAGCTTGTAAAGTTGGGTGGTTGATGAACGTGAACAAAGGATGTAATTCAACTTCTTTGGTTGCTACTGTCCCTTTTGTCATTTTCATCAACTTTGCTTCTGGGTCAGCAGTCACTGCAACAGCGATTTGTTGGTGTGTAGAATCAACTGGCTGAGACACGATAGCAACTTGTTCTTCATATCCTTTTCCCAAACCAAATGACGAATCGCATTCTTCCATTGCCGTAAAGTACAAAGTCTTTCGTCGAAACACTGATCACCTAAGGACTTTATGTGCTTCAAATTGCAAACTTCCCGAAAGAATTATTGAAACGATGTGGCACCAAACATCTCAAAATTACCTTCCTGGATACATACCTTCCTTTCATCTTCAACTGTTCATTCCTCCCAGTTGGTTAAGACTCCCTTCTTGGGACGCTTTTGCCAGAATCCGATTCCAAATTTTCTGTCCCGGTAACTTTCCACCCACACACAAGCTCTACCCCGTCATATTTTGGTCTTTCAGCTGGGTCATCGCTCTCTGCGTAATGATTCAGGATATCCTAATGCATAATGAAAGAGAAAATTACAGCACAAACAATTTATTTAAAATGTTTAAAATTTACTTTACTAATTACGGTAACCAATTTTTCAACAACAATTTGCAATGCAAACATGTGACAGGATAACATGTTGCGTTATGAATCATCGTTTAAAACTGACCTTCATGCATTGCATAATTATTATGTACCTTCATATTTTTCTTCATTGTTGGAAAGAACTCCATGTTATCATGTGTATGGCACTCCATCGATGCATCAACCAGCCACTTCGTTACTTTCTTGGCATATAAATTAGCTTTCCATTGTGGAATGGAAATGCTTTGAAGAGTTGTCATCACATTGGCAACAGGCGCAAACATATTGTGCATCAACAAAGGCAACAACAAAGTCCTGAAATAGCAATATTTAATATACAGTCAATGGGTAAATGCCGGTTGAAGATTAACTTTGGCAAACCTGTAGGCAAAGAAAGTCCTACCTGTCCAAGAACTTGATACTGTAATGGATGGAGTTCATCAGACAATGCCGGAGATGCGTTCTTCAATGCTGCAGTGAAATCTATTGTATTAATCCAGTAATAATCTAGCAAATCTAGTCTGTGAGTAGGTTGTGGATACAGTTGGTTTCACTTCGAGCTGTTTTGCTGTGGCTTCCAGTGTGCTTCTCCCTACATTGAAGTGATCATTAATTATTATCAGCTTGGTTTGTGCAAAATATAACTGTTAAACTAGAAACATTAATTTCGCCTTAATTTCAGGTCTAAAACAGCACTTACCCTTCCCCCTGTTCAGTGCTTCAGAGAATCTGTTTGCTCTCTCAATGAAATTTGAGAAATACTCTTGATGTTCCAATTTTCCCATCTCTTACATCAGTGACAGCAAGGTTGAGCCAGTGAGATGGATCCCAATGGACTTGTTTCAAAAAGAGGCTTGTATCATCTGCACTGATTGTTTCCTGAAAACCATTGGCTTGATAAACACCATCTGCAGATATTCCTATATACAAATTGGGGTAAATACGTACCTAAAATGAACAGGTTTTGTGATTGGCTATATGGAACAAAACTGATAGGGTTAGGACATTGGTTTCTTTGTGGTTGATTCTATTGTTTTATTGTTTGAATCAACCAATCACAAAACTTGATAGTATAGGTAGGTGATGACCCAAAAATTGCAATGATATGAGCTTTTATTGTACCAATCCATGAAAACAATGGTACAAAAAAGCTAGACCATTTGATGCTTCTGAAGTCAGTTTATGTAAAGTGGGCTTCTGGAAGACTCTATTCTGTTTGCAAGTAATCAATAACTATAAAACAAAAACTTACCAACCATATAATCCAATGCAGTATTACCAAATTTCTCCTTGATTTGTTCTAAGGCTTGGTTAGCAGAATCTTCAGCCTTTCCTCCCTCTACAGCACCATCATCACTATGCTTATACACCTCAGGTGCACCAACAACAATTGGGACTTTAGCACCATTAATTGTTAGGCAAATAATGACAGCTTGGTTGGTTCTCTTATTAACAGTTACTTTATCTAAAGCCGTGTAGTAGTGAGGGGGAAGACCTGTACTGGGAAGGCATTTCATTAATTCTTGTTTCGTTCTTTCATTAACAACTTGAATAAGACACCTTACAAGGTCAGGAACTAATTTCCGGGAATGCCCATTCTGCCCAACTTGAGCCCTGAGAGAATAGGCAAAAGCAACCTGCTCTTCATAATGAACTGCAGCAGACTTGAACTTAATGGCAACCATTGCACTCTTTACCAATGTTTCAGCTGCTTCGTAATTATTTTTCATTAAATTATTTTCCTCATTCAATGCTGTAAGAGCTTTAAAATGTGTCTGTCCGTCACAAGCATTTGGCATGTGTTGAATCACGGAACTCTCCTACACCATTCACGAGTTCTTCCATCCTCCCTTCATTAAGATACCTTCCAGTGCAAATACTTGTGCAGTCTCTGGACAGCTTCTTGGCAGCCCTAGCAGGTGTTAGTCTTACAGCTTTATCTTTGTATAGGTAAAAGCATGTTTCACACCTAAGGATTGCACCATAATTGCCCCCAAATTCATCTTCCTCTTTGCCAACCAAAGGATAAAGTTGTAAACATTCAACTTCACTCACCCAGAATTTCATTCGAATTTCTGCTTTCAGAAGGAACCACTGGCACCACATTTTGCGTATCATCATTATTAATACGATCAGGTCTCACAGGCTTGTTAAAAAACGACAAAATACTCCTACATGCGGATCTTTCAGAATTCGCACCAACCGATTGTTTGAGGCTTTTCTTCTCAGGAATAATTACAATATCTTGATCTTGGGTATCGCAAACTCTCTTCAGTCCTTCAATTCTCACAGATAAATTTCGTAATGTTTGTTCGTGCTCAACAGCATGATGGGCGTCACTTGAATTTTCACACTCCAACGATTCGATCGATTCCATTCGCATTTAGTGCTTTTTTGCCATTATCAATTTATCATTAATCCAATACGCCAAATAATCAAATATTCGAAGTTTAATATTCTACTTTCCTTTCAATATATCGAAAATCTTTATACAATATACTTATATACATGAATATAAACGAAGCTTGCCTTTGAGCTGCAGTAAGTGGCATTGTATCCAAACAAAAGTGAAATTTTGATTGCAACGAAGGAGCTTTGTTGTACTGCCTGAGGCAGCAAAATGCAAATTTTCTCAGCATTTTCTTGTCAGCAGCAATATATCTAAACAGGGCAAGGAGTTCATCTTGTTCAAACATAATGAATCACCACACAAAACACTTATTCTGACCCCAACCTACTATCATACTGTATATCACTGAAAATCAATATATACTGTATTTTTTGTGAGCAGCAACCAGATTTCAAGTTAAAAACACATATTCTAAAGAGCATGACTGATATATTTTAACTAAATTGCTTTAAGTAGTGATTTATACCCAAAAACCCATATGTTTTTAATGTGAGTGTAACTGACGTTACAAGTTTTAACGTCTGTTATCTTGTGGAAGAGCCTAGAATTTTTTGGGTCTTATTAGGTTTGCATGCTTGTGAAAGCATAAAGTAACAATGAAAATTATACTTAAAAAATTCTAAGAATTAGTTAACTAAAAAGTATTTTGTGACTGACGTTACATGATCATTGTTGTTTGATCAATTAACTAGTTGTTTACAAATATTTATTAACGAAATAAATTTTAAATTTTTTATAAGATATATATACTTCTAATATTGCTTGCAGTTTAAATCAAACTTTATAGCATTTAAACTGAAAATCACTAATCCTTAAAATCTCCTTATTTTTCACTGAATAATTAAAAAATGTCATTCATTCACAGAATCAACATTTTTGAGTTTAAGGTTTGATTTCCTTGTACTTAGAGTCATTGTCTATAACAATCATAATTTTATTTATTAAAATTTCTAATTAATTTTTTTACCAAATTTAAACTGTCATGGAATTGCCCATAAACTAAAAAATCAACTGCCAATTTCTAGCTTTGGGCTTTTTGTTAATCTACAAATGCTAATGACTTGGATGAATTTTCATGCTAAATAAATAAAATACCAATATAAGGTCATAACACATACTGTAAGTACCAAAATATTTGAATAAGAAATGAATATACTGTCATCCAGCAGCAGGATATTGTATACAAAATGATAACTTAAATGTCATAGTTATTAGCATTTGTGGAAATAAAACCTTTGTAGACGTTTAACGAAAAAACCCATTATATTTTGGCACTTGACTATTTAGTTTATTCAAAACCTATACTGCAAGTATTACATTTGGAACAAAGGGCACTTTAATGAATCTTAGGCATAGCCAAAACATGGCGAGTTTAGAATAGCGAAATCCATTGTTTCCTTGAATTTATCATACTCTTTGTAATCCAGTGGTATACACTAGGTACAGGTGTTGGCCTTTTTTAAGTCTCTGTCTATAAATTTAAATTCTGGATTTCTTTCAAACCCAGTGGAGGAGAACTTGCTACAGTCCCAAAAATCAAAACATCCGAGAGATTTGCTTGTGCATCACCATCTGTCAACAAGAGTTTGCGTATTAACATACTCTATGATCGCCAACATCAGAGGGCATTCACAATATTCACACATCATTTTAGTCACAAAAATTATTCTAATTGCTGCGGAGCGAGCGAAGCAGCAGTCTAATTTGTACAGGTAGGCTCTTTCCCTTAAATTTTCCAGTGCTTTGCATTGTGGTCGTGCGCAGTAACCTGCAGTTGCTGTGCGCAGTACACAATATTAGGTCGCATTATACACGTGATCAAGTGATCTGTGCTTTTTCGAAGCGTGATCTGTGCTTTTTCGAAGCTTTTTCGCCTTTTTGACTTCGCTCACCGGCTGTTCTTGGTTCGTTTTCAAACCGTTTTCCGTTGAAAGGTAAGAGTTTTTATTATTCTGTCACGTTTGCGATTTTTGTAAGGTTGGCGTTTGAATATTTTTGCCTGAATTGTGCTTGCAGATTTCCATATTTGATATTTACATACTAGATTACATTATCATAATTTTGCGGCAACGGGATATATACTTTTACAATATTATCTCACTTGCTTTAATACACTTATTTGATCGTTTTATTGTTTTGACTTGTGCAAGGTTTTGTAGGGCCTTTCCAGGCCATTATTTAACGTTTTTGTAGATAGAAACGTTCTACGATTTCCTGTCTTTATATTGCTGTGGTGTATATTCACGCCTCGTGTTTCGGCGTCCTCGCACGTCTCGTTTGATTTATGTGTGTTGGCATTTACACATTGATATTTTTTTGTCATTGGTACTCAAATATTGTTGTGGTAAGTAGCCAGTGGTGTTGTTTGGCATGTCTTGTCCTTTCAGCTTCACTCCAATTGATGAAAATGCCCAGAGATTCATGTGCTCTTTAATTGATTTACCACTGGTTTTGTCCCATAAGCCAAAGTTACCTAAGCTTTTAACTAAACCAGTTAAATTGCATAATATCCTAGGCGATGGAAACTGTTTATTTCGAGCTCTTTCATATATTATTACCGGGCGACAAGTATACCACAGTGTGCAGGGGTGGATCCAGACTAGTGCCAGTAGTTTCCGGAAACTAGTCAGATGTTGATGAACGAAAGATAAAAAATACTCTTAAATATTTTTAATAGTATAGTTTTGTTATCTAGTACTTTATACTTTGTCTCTATACTTTTCGGATCCCTTCTTTCAAAGCTATTATTCGAGTGGCGCTACGGATATCGATCGCTCCCGGCGATAATACCCTGTGACCAGGTTCTAATGCGCCCGGCTTTTAAACCTGTGGCAGGCACTACTCAAACTCCACGGAAACTACTCAGCTCGCGTGAAGAACCCCACGGAAGGTACTCAAAATCGTCTCTGATTGGCTATCGTCGTGAATCCAATTAACGGAAACTACCCACGAACTACTCAAAAATTATAAATAGGACCGGCGCTTTGTGGGTTTTCACTTTGGCTCACATGAAGTGAAATCGTTATTGACGATGGCGGGATTTGCATCCATATTTTCGTACGATTAGCCTCTGCCGTCGTCCACCATTCCATTGCCAAACCAAGGTCTTCAACAACTTTCAAAATCAAGTACGTTCTTCCTCGCTAATATAAGGTCAGTTTAGTAAAGTTAATCTCTGTAGTTGATACATGATATGATGATGGGGACTGTTAGAAAGATTTCTTTAAAGATTTTTTTAATAATTCCCCTAAACGACAACAGCAATTAGTAAGATGCTATCTAGAGATACTGTAGCATCTTTGATTGTTTTTTGTTTTGGAGTAGGTAACCAGGAAATGAGAACCACAAATATGATGTCCTGTATATGTAAATGTTTATGTAAATGCATGCTCAGAGATATTCTCCTAGACCTGGAACAAATTATTGACTTGTTTGCTGCTCTTCATCCCAGACGAATTAGAATGACATACATCTTGTGCAGTGACGATTAGATATATTGTATTAGTAGATTGATATATGTAAAGTCTTACTCAATTCATAATGCATTCATGCAAGGTTAATAAGTTCTCACTTTGTAGAAATTCTGATGGATTACACCTCTAAAACATGATATTTGATTTACTGTGCATGTATAAGATTAAATTCCCAGTACCCTGTACATACTGTAGGGGTTTGATTAATTTTAAAAGTAGCAGGCTCACTTGTAGAAGTATTGTAGATAGGTAAACTCATCAAGTGAACATAATAATATGAACTTCATAATATGAAATTCTAAAAGTACAGTAGGTGGTGATAATTTGGAAAGTAGCCGACCAGAGTTGGCCGGTTTCTAATGAATTCCTGAATATAAATGCCCAATCTATATGAAAAAGTTAAATATTAAAATTATATATATAATAATTATATTGGTGAACATGCATCATTGATATTCATAAATTTCTCTTCATGTTTCTCTCGGAGGATGATTGTGAAATATAATTGAAACACTGCACATCCTCATCTTCTGTAACTTGGTTTTCACAAATGGAAACCAGGTCAGGTATTGTCATTCACAATGAGAAAATAGACCATAAAATTATGGTTTGTCATTGTCAATGATCTTAAAATTTTCTTGTTAAAACTGCCCTCAAAATGCAGGAAATAGCATTTCAGAGACTCTAGAATCAAAAATTTCCCAGGGGAGCATACCTACACCTGGATCGGAAATATTGGAAAGCAATTTAAATACCTTTGTTCGACGATGGAGTGACGTAAAATCACCGATGACACCCGGAAGAGGAACAAATAAAGACGAGTCATTACATATAGAATTAATAATTTTATGAAATACTCCAAAGTTGGAACAGAATTGGCGCACACACTTCTTATGTCAGGATTCGATCGTTATATAATGAAGATTTGAAAAAACCATTGGAACGTCAAAGCATTCTTGAGTATGTGACCGAACAGATCGTCGAATCCTACACCTCCTAAATTCGGATTAACAACACCGATGCGATTAATTCTGGCATTGAAATACACGAAGAAGAACGATGATATTTCTGATAATCACTTCATCGAAATCTTAGAAAACGTTAAATTGATTTCACAGATCGTTGGAGAGATTAAGGAAAAAGGAATAAACAGAACAGTATTCAATGAACGTTACATACCATTCATGAACTCAGTGACTTCTTTGTGTTTTCACCACGAAAGAAAACACTGATCACGAAACTGATTTTGAAAGGCATGTAGAAAGACTTAATGCAGAAAAGTTACCAGAATATTGTTGACTGCGATGTAAAAAAGGTTCAGAATTTCTGAACCCTGGATATCTTAAATGAAGAAAAGTTACCAGAATATTGTTGACTGTGAGGTAAAAAAGGTTCAGAATTTCTGAACCCTGGATATCTTAAATGAAGAAAAGTTACCAGAATATTGTTGACTGTGAAGTAAAAAAAGGGTTCAGAATTTCTGAACATCAGCCACTCACATTTAAAAAAAATATGGGTTCTTGTTAGCAGCTTTTTACTGTACTACTTATTTATCCAGAAAGGGTTCAGAATAACCTACAGTACTGCAGTACTACAAGGAAACAAACCATACCAAGAAAGTAGGGAAAACTCCATTTTGACTGTTTTGGGATTTTCTCTCATTGTCTGGGTGACTTATACCCTATTATCCTGAATACACAATACCATATTGTTTATTAACCTAAGAGGTCGATGTAAATAGAATTAAAACATTGATAGTAAAGATGTTACCAGAAATGGGATTTGGTTGTTAGTTAAGTTCTTGAACGTTCATCTCTGTACCAACGTTTCAAATACTTTCGAGTATTCTCCAGAAGCTTATTCTCGTCATCAAGGTGGAAATTGCAAACAACAGAATGTTTTGGCAACACATCACTCCATGGGGTGGTTTCTTTGCCAGATTTCACCAGATCAGGTTCCCATGACTTTGCATAGGAACCTTTCCAATAATGGATTGTAAACTCATTTTCCAACACCTCCACCACTTTGCCAATGACAGGGGTTTTCTTATAGTTGCTTAAAGATACGGCAACAAACACACCAGGAGCCAAAGCCACAAGAAAGTTATCATCCAACTGTACCCCTCGGGCAGCCGGAGGCTGATAAGCACCTGTATAAATCTAATGGACAGAACAAAATGTTACCAAAATTTAAAAATCATATTACATGTTGTGTAAATTATGGGGATTCTACAATCTACATATTTGAGTTCTACCAAAAAGAAATGTAATATATCTTGTTGTTCAAAAATTACATTTTCATGCCATTTGCCCCTGCTAAAGTTCATAGGGAGTGACATCAACCCAGGGACACACAATATTTTGCAGCGTTATTCAACAGTGAATGTTTAGGAATTGAGTGAATTTTGTCTAAACAGGCTGTTTAAAGTTCAAAGCCAAACTTCCTCTATATTTAATTGCTGAATCACTCCACTGAATATCGCATGTCCCTGCATTGATGTCACTTCTTGTGAATTTTAGTGCAGGGAAAGGGCATGAAGATGAAATTTATAAACATATATTACAAGATATATTATAGGAGAATCCAAAGATCACAAATATGTAAAATCCCCACAGGCAAGGTATTATGCAAGTCAGAATCTGGGTATATAACCATGCAAATCAACCATGAGTAAGCGCATGCGTGTAACAGTCAATTACTAGTCCCACATGCTTAGTCTCTCTCAAGAGTATTTATTTATTACCCCAAGTATGGGAGATGAGGGTGGTGGACAAGTGAGGTCGTGTCTTAAAAGTTGTAAGGCGGGGGTTAGGATATTTGTTGTTTTGGGGATTGGGAACAATTACTTCCATGGTTGATCATTGAGGACCCAGGTTTTGCCAAGAATTATACCTGCGCAGGCTGGATAGGCACTTTAAAGTATACCCAGAAGCCTTGTCAGATTTCCAAAGTATTACTATAAGCTTCTTTCAACAAATAATCTCTAAAGGCATTAGCTTAAAAAACACGCAATTAGCCATTTTGGAATTACGCTGTAGACCTTGGGATGTTATCTGGCATCCCAAATCCATAAGTTAAACTTATGTTTATCTTTAATATAATAATCTATTAACAAATTTACCTCATCAAGGGGAGCAATTTCTTTTTCTCTAAACTGCATGTTAATGTTCGGAGTTTCTTCTGACTGAGAAGCCGGCCTAAGCAAATTGTTCTTTAAGTCGAAGATTGGACATCCGTTTAAATCTGTTGTCGTGTCTTTGTCAAGGCAATCAAAAAAATTATCCCACCATTCTTTAGAAGTTGAAGACATAACAGACTCCCATTTGCGTAAATCTTCTTTAAGCTTTGGAATTTCTGCCTTTGTATAGTCTGTTGGAAGCAGCTCAGACGCATTTTCAGGACATGTCTTGTTGACGGAAAAAAAGAGATGAAATTGATCATTCCCAGAGCCTGCGGTATTTGTGACTCATGTTGGCTAAAGATGGTTACTTTCATGTAAGCGTGTTCCAAACACAACCATAATCCTAAGTAGGGACACGCACATTATGCTCGAAAATTTGCCTATTATTCTATTCCTTGATTCCCTTGACTTTATCCTATTGTTCTTAAAATTTTCCTCTATTATTCCAAAATTATTCTACATGTTTTTTAATGCAAAATGATGTGAATATGCATAACGCCATTATTAGTTCCAAAAATTCTACGTGCATACCGCGCCGCTCACGGATGGCGCATATGCTAATTAATAATAATAATAATAATAATAAAAGACGTCTTACAACAATATAAAACTTATTACAGTTTCATTATAAGATAAAGTCTACTACATATATTACCACTAAGAACAAATAACTATTATTGCTGACTTAAAATTACCCGGGCGTGAACGCCTGCCACGCACAGACCACGCAGGCTAGGTCCCGATTTAAACTCTTTGTTTAAAACAATCACCAAAGTACTGGTAACTAGATTGGATAATTTGCATGGTGGAACTGTTCGTATTTATAATAATTATTGTCCATAGGATATCCTTATCACTTTGAGAGATTATGCATTCCATTTGAAAACTGAAAGCGTGAGTATACAAGTAAAATTCGTTTAAGGCTGCTTTCCAGTACTGCGTTTTTCTACACGTGGCTCGGTTTCCTTTGTTCTCTACAGGTCTTTATTTCTGATATTACACGCATGGGAAACCAACTGTCGTAAGGTTGGGGGCGGTTTTGAATATTTCCAGGAGAGTGCGGGGCTGAAAAATCTATTGAATTGAAATTATGCATGACTACTGATGAGGTTAATAACTAGTTATCAACCTATAAACTGTTGTTTGGAGCTTTTGTGCTAAATTCACATCGGCCTTCAATTCCCAAAATCTGAGACAGATCAAACCCCAATTATTCAGACAAGCTGACAGCCTGACATCAAACCTATTCTGCGTTATAAAAATATCTTTGTGAGATAAGACCGAAGAGACCGGCTATTATCATTCTGAATATTCCACATTCACAGTTCTTTTGACATAAAAACGCATGAAAAATACTCAGCTCACACTACGTTTAAAAAATACAAAATTATTTTCAGAATACCTCACCAATGGTGATATAAGGCGGTTATATACCTTAGACCTTGGTATTTAAGTGATATATCAATCCTCTGGCTTTGCCCTCGGGTTTATATATCGCTTAAACACCTCGGTCACGGTATATAACCTATACATAAAGTTGAATATGGTTCAACTATTCAACTTTTTACATACGTTTATGCACGTGGGCAAAAATGCAGAACTGGAAAGCAGCCTTTAGATTAGAAGTGTTACACCAACCTTCAATATTCGTACTGGACCCATCCAATTCTCACCGCTCCATTTCCTGTAATGCATTACTGCTTCACCATTTTCATTTCGCACAAACTTAAAACAATGTGGCTTCACATGTTGGTGAATATTGCGACTATGGTTATCCAACCATTCTTTGATGTCATACATCCTCTGAGGTTTGACAGATTGGGGTCTGGGTTTTGTTGTGCAATTTTCAAAAGATTCACAGAGACCTAATAAAAATAACTTATTTAAATTTTAAAACAACACATTGTAGAAACCGGTATTATCAATCAATATGTGAGCATAATTTCCACACCAGCCTCCAATTACATTTTCATTCTTAGCACAGGAACAAGGCAATTACTTAAATACCAGTCAGTTCATACAGCCTTGATTTTTATTAAGACTGGATTAATTAGGCACTTTATATGAACATTCTTGAATAATATGAGGGCTGCTGTCAATATTTTCAAATGGCATCAGGGAAACTATGCAGCATTATGTAACAATTATTCACTGAAGGCGAAGTGAATACCTGTGAATAAAAACTGATACAAAGCTGAGGTTATTAATTCACCGATATTCACTGAGTCTGAGGTAAATAATTGTTTTAGTATAAATACTTCACTAATAATCAAACTTTAGCAGTATGCAAAAGCTAATAAACTCCTTTTTCATTGTTTGATGCAAACTTTCAGAATAAAAAACTGAAATAAAACTAACCATCAAAAGTGTATACATCTTGTAAACGAAGGTGCTTGGAAAATATTCCAAAGAGGGCATCAATGTCCTCATGAGTATACCCAACTGGCAGAAAATTCCCCTTAATCTGAAACAAAACAAAAGAGCACTGTATTTTACTAATTGTAGAAAAGATCTAACTATTGACAGTTGAGTTCCTTGTCCAAATGACTGCCTTACATTTCAAACTTTGCATTTTTAGTAACATTTTTTAGGATAGGCAAGTTTTAGTATGTAGTTCAACATTATGCAGGATTCAGAAATTCTGAACCATTTTTTCAGTTGTAAACTCTGCATAATTATCTATTTCTTTCTTTGTTCAGAAATTCTGAACCCTGCATTTTGAATCTCAGCATTTTTTGTAAGATTTGGCTGTATTAACATTATGCAGGGTTCAGAAATTCTGAACCCTTTTTACCGTTGTAAACTTTGCATATTTATCATTTATTTCTTGAGGTTTCAGAAATCTCAAAGCTCATTGCATATTTATCTTTTTATTTCTGTGTTCGTTTCTTGAGTTTTCAGAAATTATAGCTCAGCATTTTTGTAAATTTTCGTGAATTAACATATACAGGGTTCAGAAATTCTGAACCCTTTATACGGTTGTAAACTTTGCATATTTATCTATTTATTTCGGTGTTTCAGAAATTCTGAACCATCTGGAGGCTCAGCATTTTTTACAAAATTTTCGTGAATTAACATGATGCAGGGTTCATAAATTCTGAACCCTTCATCTGGAAGCTCAGCATTTTTTGTAAGATTTTGCTGAGTTAACATGCAGGCTTCAGAAATTCTGAACCCTTTCTACATAAACTTTGCATATTTATTTCGGTGTTCGCTTCTTTAGGTTTCAGAAATTCTGAACCCTTCATCTGGAGGTTCAGCATTTTTTATAAAATTTTGGTGAATTAACATGATGCAGGGTTCATAAATTCTGAACCCTTCATCGAAGCTCAGCATTTTTTGTAAGATTTTGCTGAGTTAACATTATGCAGGCTTCAGAAATTCTGAACGCTTTCTACATAAACTTTGCATATTTATCTATTTATTTCGGTGTTCGCTTCTTTAGGTTTCAGAAATTCTGAACCCTTCATCTGGAGGCTCAGCATTTTTTATAAAATTTTGGTGAATTAACATGATGCAGGGTTCATAAATTCTGAACCCTTCATCTGGAAGCTCAGCATTTTTTGTAAGATTTTGCTGAGTTAACATTATGCAGGCTTCAGAAATTCTGAACCCTTTCTACATAAACTTTGCATATTTATCTATTTATTTCGGTGTTCGCTTCTTTAGGTTTCAGAAATTCTGAACCCTTCATCTGGAGGCTCAGCATTTTTTATAAAATTTTGGTGAATTAACATGATGCAGGGTTCATAAATTCTGAACCCTTCATCTGGAAGCTCAGCATTTTTTGTAAGATTTTGCTGAGTTAACGTGCAGGCTTCAGAAATTCTGAACCCTTTCTACATAAACTTTGCATATTTATCTATTTATTTCGGTGTTCGCTTCTTTAGGTTTCAGAAATTCTGAACCCTTCATCTGGAGGCTCAGCATTTTTTATAAAATTTTGGTGAATTAACATGATGCAGGGTTCATAAATTCTGAACCCTTCATCTGGAAGCTCAGCATTTTTTGTAAGATTTTGCTGAGTTAACATTATGCAAGCTTCAGAAATTCTGAACCCTTTCTACGGTTGTAAACTTTGCATATTTATCTATTTATTTCGGTGTTCGCTTCTTTAGGTTTCAGAAATTCTGAACCCTTCATCTGGAGGCTCAGCATTTTTTATACAATTTTGGTGAATTAACATGATGCAGGGTTCATAAATTCTGAACCCTTCATCTGGAAGCTCAGCATTTTTTGTAAGATTTTGCTGAGTTAACATGCAGGCTTCAGAAATTCTGAACCCTTTCTACATAAACTTTGCATATTTATTTCGGTGTTCGCTTCTTTAGGTTTCAGAAATTCTGAACCCTTCATCTGGAGGCTCAGCATTTTTTATAAAATTTTGGTGAATTAACATGATGCAGGGTTCATAAATTCTGAACCCTTCATCTGGAAGCTCAGCATTTTTTGTAAGATTTTGCTGAGTTAATATTATGCAAGCTTCAGAAATTCTGAACCCTTTCTACGGTTGTAAACTTTGCATATTTATCTATTTATTTCGGTGTTCGCTTCTTTAGGTTTCAGAAATTCTGAACCCTTCATCTGGAGGCTCAGCATTTTTTATAAAATTTTGGTGAATTAACATGATGCAGGGTTCATAAATTCTGAACCCTTCATCTGGAAGCTCAGCATTTTTTGTAAGATTTTGCTGAGTTAACATGCAGGCTTCAGAAATTCTGAACCCTTTCTACATAAACTTTGCATATTTATCTATTTATTTCGGTGTTCGCTTCTTTAGGTTTCAGAAATTCTGAACCCTTCATCTGGAGGTTCAGCATTTTTTATAAAATTTTGGTGAATTAACATGATGCAGGGTTCATAAATTCTGAACCCTTCATCGAAGCTCAGCATTTTTTGTAAGATTTTGCTGAGTTAACATTATGCAAGCTTCAGAAATTCTGAACCCTTTCTACGGTTGTAAACTTTGCATATTTATCTATTTATTTCGGTGTTCGCTTCTTTAGGTTTCAGAAATTCTGAACCCTTCATCTGGAGGCTCAGCATTTTTTACAAAATTTTGGTGAATTAACATGATGCAGGGTTCATAAATTCTGAACCCTTCATCGGGAAGCTCAGCATTTTTTGTAAGATTTTGCTGAGTTAACATGCAGGCTTCAGAAATTCTGAACCCTTTCTACATAAACTTTGCATATTTATCTATTTATTTCGGTGTTCGCTTCTTTAGGTTTCAGAAATTCTGAACCCTTCATCTGGAGGTTCAGCATTTTTTATAAAATTTTGGTGAATTAACATGATGCAGGGTTCATAAATTCTGAACCCTTCATCGAAGCTCATTATTTTTTGTAAGATTTTGCTGAGTTAACATTATGCAGGCTTCAGAAATTCTGAACCCTTTCTACATAAACTTTGCATATTTATCTATTTATTTCGGTGTTCGCTTCTTTAGGTTTCAGAAATTCTGAACCCTTCATCTGGAGGCTCAGCATTTTTTATAAAATTTTGGTGAATTAACATGATGCAGGGTTCATAAATTCTGAACCCTTCATCTGGAAGCTCAGCATTTTTTGTAAGATTTTGCTGAGTTAATATTATGCAAGCTTCAGAAATTCTGAACCCTTTCTACGGTTGTAAACTTTGCATATTTATCTATTTATTTCGGTGTTCGCTTCTTTAGGTTTCAGAAATTCTGAACCCTTCATCTGGAGGCTCAGCATTTTTTATAAAATTTTGGTGAATTAACATGATGCAGGGTTCATAAATTCTGAACCCTTCATCTGGAAGCTCAGCATTTTTTGTAAGATTTTGCTGAGTTAACATGCAGGCTTCAGAAATTCTGAACCCTTTCTACATAAACTTTGCATATTTATCTATTTATTTCGGTGTTCGCTTCTTTAGGTTTCAGAAATTCTGAACCCTTCATCTGGAGGTTCAGCATTTTTTATAAAATTTTGGTGAATTAACATGATGCAGGGTTCATAAATTCTGAACCCTTCATCGAAGCTCAGCATTTTTTGTAAGATTTTGCTGAGTTAACATTATGCAAGCTTCAGAAATTCTGAACCCTTTCTACGGTTGTAAACTTTGCATATTTATCTATTTATTTCGGTGTTCGCTTCTTTAGGTTTCAGAAATTCTGAACCCTTCATCTGGAGGCTCAGCATTTTTTACAAAATTTTGGTGAATTAACATGATGCAGGGTTCATAAATTCTGAACCCTTCATCGGGAAGCTCAGCATTTTTTGTAAGATTTTGCTGAGTTAACATGCAGGCTTCAGAAATTCTGAACCCTTTCTACATAAACTTTGCATATTTATCTATTTATTTCGGTGTTCGCTTCTTTAGGTTTCAGAAATTCTGAACCCTTCATCTGGAGGTTCAGCATTTTTTATAAAATTTTGGTGAATTAACATGATGCAGGGTTCATAAATTCTGAACCCTTCATCGAAGCTCATTATTTTTTGTAAGATTTTGCTGAGTTAACATTATGCAGGCTTCAGAAATTCTGAACCCTTTCTACATAAACTTTGCATATTTATCTATTTATTTCGGTGTTCGCTTCTTTAGGTTTCAGAAATTCTGAACCCTTCATCTGGAGGCTCAGCATTTTTTATAAAATTTTGGTGAATTAACATGATGCAGGGTTCATAAATTCTGAACCCTTCATCTGGAAGCTCAGCATTTTTTGTAAGATTTTGCTGAGTTAACATGCAGGCTTCAGAAATTCTGAACCCTTTCTACATAAACTTTGCATATTTATCTATTTATTTCGGTGTTCGCTGCTTTAGGTTTCAGAAATTCTGAACCCTTCATCTGGAGGCTCAGCATTTTTTATAAAATTTTGGTGAATTAACATGATGCAAGGTTCATAAATTCTGAACCCTTCATCTGGAAGCTCAGCATTTTTTGTAAGATTTTGCTGAGTTAACATGCAGGCTTCAGAAATTCTGAACCCTTTCTACATAAACTTTGCATATTTATCTATTTATTTCGGTGTTCGCTGCTTTAGGTTTCAGAAATTCTGAACCCTTCATCTGGAGGCTCAGCATTTTTTATAAAATTTTGGTGAATTAACATGATGCAGGGTTCATAAATTCTGAACCCTTCATCTGGAAGCTCAGCATTTTTTGTAAGATTTTGCTGAGTTAACATTATGCAAGCTTCAGAAATTCTGAACCCTTTCTACGGTTGTAAACTTTGCATATTTATCTATTTATTTCGGTGTTCGCTTCTTTAGGTTTCAGAAATTCTTCATCTGGAGGCTCAGCATTTTTTATAAAATTTTAGTGGATTAACATGATGCAGGGTTCAGATATCTGGAAGCTCAGCATTTTTTGTAAGATTTTGCCGAGTTAACATTATGCAGGGTTCAGAAATTCTGAACCCTTTCTACGGTTGTAAACTTTGCATATTTATTTCGGTGTTCGCTTCTTTAGGTTCCCTTCATCTGGAGGCTCAGCATTTTTTATAAAATTTTGGTGAATTAATATGATGCAGGGTTCATAAATTCTGAACCCTACATCTTAAAGCTCAGCATTTTTTGTACATTTTGGTGAATTAACATATGTATGGTTCAGAAATTCTGAACCCTTCATCTTAAGCTCAGCATTTTTTAAATTTGCATATTTATTATTTGAACCTTTTTGGAAGATTTGTATAGTTAAAATATTATGGTTTATCACTATCGAGCACTTTATAACCATTGTAAGGTTGTATATTTAGCTCCAATGTAACTTGTGGTTGGCATATCGTACTTTCAATAAAATTCTGTATTTTGCAGAAAGTGATTATACTTTGAAATGTTTCCGCAAATAATGGATTTTCTGTTAAAAAATGTTCCTGGTCCACATAATTGTGTTATTTTTTTAGATTCTGCAGACTAATTTTTACTTTGGAAAATCCCATTTTTGTTTGGAACGCGTTTTAGCTTTGTCTTATTGTAACGTTATTTTGATGTGAACTGCATATTTGTGACAGAATATTTTATTACGAGGGACAGGTTTAGTATAAAGACTTCTAGTTCATTAGAAATTCAAGGATGTCTATTGTTAATATATGCACTGTTGTAGTGAATGTGGGAGAGCTTGCAGTAGATGGACGATACAGCTTATATCCTCAGAAAAATTATTCTGAGTCCTGGACAGGAATCGAACCTGTAACCTTTTGATTGCATGTGAGACGCTCTAACCATTCAGCCACCGAGACTCAGATGGAGAGCAAAGCTTACAATGATGCACCGGTTCGATTAATATATGTACTGTCTATCTGGCAGTCAGTATATCGGTAATGCTTGGATGTGTTAATATATACATTGCTGTAATAAATGTGGGAGAGCTTGGAGTGGACTCATTGTTAGAGCGTTTCACCGGTGGTCATAAGGTTACAGTTCGATTCCTGTCTAGGACTCAGAAATATTTTTCTGAGGATATGAGCTTGACGATGTGAGCTTGACCATGTATCGATGTATACATTATTAAACATTCCGGTATCGTATATTCCAGTAACATTAGAAGTGTGAAGTCGATTGTCCAGTTGGTGACTGACGTTTGGACGGCCACAGAGGTGGTCATTTTCGATCAGAGTCAAGTAAAGCGTTTTTATCAGGTTATTTCTCATCTGGTTCATTACGACGACATTTGTTTGTGTCATAATAATGAGTGGATGCTGCATCATGCGTGGGTCTATTGTTCGTTGGTGCGTGTGAAGGGTTAGGGTTAGAATGTTCCAAGTTGATATACCGACTTTCTAATGTAAGTCGCTGTTTGTAGTTGGTAAGACTAATACAACAACCTGGACCATCAACTTCATATTTATAATGCAACTCCCTCTTCTGTAGCTCAGTCATGGGGCAAAAAGGGCTCTCTTCGTTCTCCATCAGACATTACGGGAACTCGGTTCAGTGGAGCACTGTGTTGCCAGCGAAGGAGGCTAGAGAAAACCTTTGACAACTGATTCACTTTATCATTTTTCCCTTTTGCGCTCTTTTTCACAAGCGTTTCTGGATTGGCTCTTTTTATTGGTTATATTTTCAAATGTGAAGAGCATGCGCGCCATTGCTCAAAACATAACGAGCTTCAAAGACTCAACAGAGTAACAAATGTGGTGTTGTATGGCTTATTTCCTGTGGTTTTCCGTAATTATTTACAAGGTAGTAGTTTCCCCAACCACCCTTTATATTAATATCATGATAACCCATGTGGTTTTAGCTTTGAGTCTTTGACGACACTTCCAGAACATGCTTGATTAATGGCGACCGTATAATTTTGTATAAAAACAGTCAAAAAAGGTGACTTTCCATGCTTGTAATGACTTGAAATTTGGCAAGTGAAATAAGGACATGATCTTTATGAATATATAAAAATACAGAACACCAAATGTTTTATTTCAGGTTAAACACTCACGTGGTTATGTTATCGGGGATTTATACCAAGTTCACGAACAAGAAACGAAATATCTGAGTACACTGCATTAGAGAAAACGCTCACGTTTCAATTTCAAACTCAATGTATATCATCATTCATGATGATAACTATATAAAACGTTCTCTGGTTCACAACTCATTTTCAGATATAAACTTTTATTTAATTTACGAACACGTTTAGACTTATAAGAAATATTGGTAAGATCATGAAATATCTCAGAAAACAGGGCTGTGAATTTACAAAGTTGTGCAAAAGTATAAAAAAAATGTAAAATTTTAGCTCAGGTATTACAGCCATGTGACTGTGTGTAGTCACAATATAAGAAATAAATAATATTGATATATAATATATGACACAGTTGTGTATTTATTGCTCATCAATGTTCTTTGTTATATCGTGACAGCCCCATGAGTCACTCTGTGCAAAACGAAATAAACAAAAAAACCAGAGAATTAAGTGAGAAGCCAAAGACGATGAATTTAGAGGAATTGAATAAAAGAAAATCGTTCGTTATTGGTAATCGTTCATGGTGAGATAGTACAAACTTTCATGTCCGAAATCGAATGGTTGACACTTAAAATGTCAGGCGATGGGAGTACATATAGGCAGTACATATATCAATTTAATCAGTACATCATTGTACCCTTCGCTCTCCATCTGAGTCTATGTAGCTCAAATATGGTTAGAGCATCTCACTGGTAATCAGAAGGTTACAGGTTCGATTTCTGTCCAGGACTCAGAATAATTTTTCAGACGATATGAGCTTGACGATCATCCATGTATCATTTAAATAAATTAAATTGTACAATTATCATTTACAGTATATCAACATGAAAATATAGTAAATTATGATAAATAGAAATAAAACCTGGCCATGCCTACCTGGATCCAGTGATTCGATCACGAATTCTTTGCAGATGTACTGACATCCCCTTGGATCAAGAACTAAATAAATTAAATTATACAATAATCATTTACAATACACTACACAAAAGATAGTAAATAATAGAAACTGAATACTCGGCTGTAATACAACATAAACACCACACAAATTAATGTCTGTTCAACAGAAATTCAACAACATTTTAAATATATATATAGTCTGATGTGAAAAAGCGGGGAGTTTGATGACGAAATACGACCTTTTTTTTGAACACTTTTGTTCAGAGACAACTTAATTCCTTTTCTGACTTTTTGAAGATGCCTGACTACAACTATTGGACATTTAATGATGTGATTATATTTAGTTCGTATATTTAGTTTGTTGTTTATGTAGTCTTGGAATATTTGCTCAAAATGATTATATTTTGAAGATACATAATCTTCTACTTTGTAAATCATTATCTGATCTCTAGGTTACTTTCACTGCAATTTAAGCCCTGCAACAAGACGAGCAGTTCATCAACTTTGGCAGATGCCATTCCCAACATGAAATCTTCAATGTTCCCCAATGGAGCTCCAGTGAACTCCATGTACCATACTCAAAATGGTAATTTTAGATTCTTACAAGAGATTGCTGCAACTAGCATTGTTCAAATAGCATTGTTGTTTGAAGAGTGTGTGTACAACATGCTTGTCAACCCACAAGCTGTTGATCTAAACTGTTTGGATAAAGAAAATGTTATGTTGGAAGAAATAAAGAATGCCAAAGATCAACAAGTTTGCATCCATCCATTGATACAGTCATGGTAAGCTTTATCAACACGAGGTTATCCTACCTGTTATGGTTTAAACAATGCTGTGTTACAAGCATATAGGTACATCTCAAAAATAGATTAATAAAGGCAGTAATATGTCTTATGAAAGAATATCTTGGAAAAAGAAACCAAATGCAATGAACATTGTATTTCATTACATTTATAGTAAAGTTTTTTTACGACATTGTTTAAAGGTTTACTGTAAAAAATATGTCTGTCACTCAATGTATACATGTAATTACTTAAAATACAGTATTTTGTTGTTACTGGCATGTTGTAAAACACAGACTCGAGTGGACTGTACTTGTAAAACGCATGAAATATTATACACATCTCAGCTATACGCTAATGACATAGTGCATCTTGAGCAATAGCGTAGACTTGTCCCCCCTTGGCGACGTCCCTACTCGCAAGATGTTCATACAAAACTGGTACAGGTGGCGTACATACATCTACCGGTTTAAGGTTTTTATTACATCAGCTGACTTGTTTTCCATTTTTACGATGCATCAAAAGCATACAATTTTTCATGTACTGTTTTTCGATAAACACGGCTTTGCTTGGGTCAGATTGTGCAAATAGCGTTGGATGTAACCTACATTCTATGTAAACGTATCGTTTATCAACAGTTTGCACAACTTCGTTTTAAGGTCATATAAATATTTGACGTTATCCATATGTTGTAAACAAAATATTCGTTATTTAGTCAGATAAATAGAATTAACAAGCCAAATACGAAGTCAACTACTTCAGGGCTTATCTTTAATCAAGACAAATGCAAGTGCCAGCGAATTACCAGGAAAGTGAACCCTACTGAATACTATTACGAGATTAAGAACAAGACCCTGGAAGTTACTGGTGCGAACACACCTTGGATCGTTGTGCTAAGGCTAGCAAGTTGCTTGGCTTTCTGTACAGTTCTGCCTTGGAGATCGAAATATCTGCCACACCCTCTACCTGGCAATTGTGCATCCAGCACTGGCCTATGCCACCCAAGTCTGGAGCCCACAGTAGTTGAGCTAATCTGAAGATAAGAGCGCATTTAACGCAGAGCTTCAAAATGTATCCTCGATCCGCCCTTCATATGCGCAGAATCCTACAAAGACAGACTGATATCAATAAATCTGTTACCAGTGTCCTATTGGCATGAGCATCTTTGAGTTAACTTTTCTTTTTAAGGCCCTAAACGGTATTGTAACTATACCGAACGATATCTTACTTGCACGTTTTATTCCCTCAAGGCCTACTCGAAATACCAATGTAATTTCGTTCTGCCCTCATAAATGTAAGACAGCCACGTACAAGCGCTCATTTTTTATTAGAACAACTAGAATTTGAAACTCTCTCCCTGAACACTTAAGACTAGAATGCTTAACTTTTACACTGTTTAAGAAGTCATTATTTAGACTACTACCATAACGCTCGTGTATCCTATGACCTGGATGATGCTCGAACCTGGAAAAGTGTTTGCCTGAAGTGCAACAGGTCGCACAGTCTAATCAACGCCTTTTCATGATGTTACTAGTTTGTGTAATTTTTTCTCTAACTTCTTACTAACTTTAACTTACGGGCCCACTGTTGTGGTGTCCCCACCTCCTATATTTTCTCATTGTTTGTATTATTTTGTTTATGTTGTGTATGTTTTATCAGGCGAGGCTAAATAAGAAAAATAAATAAAAAATAATTAATGTAAACTGAAGCTCGAACTGAAGGATCAGAAACATTTGGATCTACACAAACAAAGTCCTAATCTTGCTTGCCATTTCTGTAACTGGACTGAATAGGCATAAAAACAGCTTTGGAATCAACAGTCAATAATATTCTCAACGGTGTAGCTTTTCAGGTTAACAAGTTAAAAGGTGCTACTGATGCCCAATAACGACCAGTTCTAACACAGCCGGATAATTTATACAACATCAATGTGTTCCAGGGTTGGTAGGCTTCTGCGCATGCACAAAGCCAAATGACATTTAAAAAAAAGCCAAATTCAACTAAAAAAGGCCAAACTTCGTTTTTTTTAAAAAGCCAAAAAAGAGCCAATTTTCAAAAAAGAACCAGGTTTCATTGTTGTTGAAAGCTTGACACGTTGGATGTGCTTGCCAGTCGTTTCATGATTCGTTAAGTTCGAGGCTTTAGGCTTGATTGTAGTATGGCACAGCTTACAGAAAGCATTTTCAGTGCCATCTGAAGCTTTAGAAACCCAGGAAAATTTACTCTCCCATGCTTTAGTGTATTTTCTCCCGCTTTCATACGACCCTTTCCACTTCGATGCCATCCAATCACTTCATTTTTTCGAAATAATAGTACAAGCAGAAACAAGTCAAAACTCAAACAACCCAAATAAATGAATAATTTATTTAAAGCAAATTTTATCATTTTTATACAAAATACTAAGGGAGCGGACCTCTGCGAAGACATAGCTATAATGAATTGTCATTGGTTAGTTTTTCGGCTCTACGATTGGCTGAATTTCCTGAGATCTGATTGGGTGTCAATAGAACTAGGTGATCCTCTGACAACATACACAATTCATACATGTTGCTTTATGGTTTAACATTCTTTCGCATTAAATTATACTAAAAAATAGTGAAAATTCCTGTCAATTGATAAAAAAGCCAAAATAAAGCCAAAAGGCCAAACATTTTTTTCAAGGCCAAACATGAAATAAAAAAGCCAAAATCGAGTTATTTGGCCGCAAAAAAGCCAAGTTACCAACCCTGATGTGTTCATTAAATATTAAAAAATAACATTTGTTACATTCAGTTAACATGGTAAGAATGTAACAAGAAATGCCAAGTTACCTCTATATACAGAAGATAAAGTATAGTATAGTACTTCAAGTATATATGTATGTGTTCGCATAATCTAAATATGGTTGTCGATATGCTTACTATTAAGTGGGATGCTGTTTGCTGTAGGTGGTGACAATGATTGTATAGCTGTAAAAAACTACTATTAACTCTTTCCTGTCAGACTGAAAAACATCCAAAATTGAACCACCTCTTTGTTCTATTGATATCTCTTGAAATAACCATAACTGTTGCGAAAGCTATACATTTTCTGAAAGCTCAATAAACCGGCTTTTACTTGTGCTTTTAAATTTCCCAAACAAAACATATGTTAATATAAATTAGCATTAATTATCATCAATCAGGTTGAAAAATTTACATTTTTCTAGAAAAGCCCATCTTGCACGCCCGCGTAGCATATTGAAAACTCAAAATGACACCAATCGCAGAGTTGTTTATGAAATCAAATAAAACTTGGCGTGTGAGTGGATCTCCTGACCTGCACAGGAGCTCATACTTTTAAATATATACGCAAGCTATTTATACACCACAAACACAATACTTTCTATGCATGTGGGTCAAAAAGGTAAAAAATCACCGTGTTTAGAAATGTAAGAAATAATTCACAATGGCTTAAATTTTTATGTGTTCTTTAGCCGACTTACGATGATGAAAAAATCAGGCGAAAATATAAAATTGATCGATGCGAAAAAATATCGGCCATTGTATATTAACTCTGTCCTGATCGGCCAGTCAAAATGGGTCGTAGAAGACCCAAAAGTCGTCAATCGAAAAACACGGTAACGCAAGATTAAAAAAATAGAAATTTGACAAGCGCCAGGAACGCTCTTATACCATAACCTCTCGTTGAGGGGGGGGAGCAGAGAAGGGGTTCATTTTTCTCACTGACCATTTTTACTTTGTTAAACTGTATTTACATTGATTATTTTCAATTCAACAGATAATAAACTGCTTTTTCTTCGATTATTTTCAATTTACCTGTTATTGCTTATTAACTCTTTCCTGACAGCCTGAAAAACATCCAAAATTGAACCACCTCTTTGTTCTATTGATATCTCTTGAAATAACCATAACTGTTGCGAAAGCTATACATTTTCTGAAAGCTCAATAAACCGGCTTTTACTTGTGCTTTTAAATTTCCCAAACAAAACATATGTTAATATAAATTAGCATTAATTATCATCAATCAGGTTGAAAAATTTACATTTTTCTAGAAAAGCCCATCTTGCACGCCCGCGTAGCATATTGAAAACTCAAAATGACACCAATCGCAGAGTTGTTTATGAAATCAAATAAAACTTGGCGTGTGAGTGGATCTCCTGACCTGCACAGGAGCTCATACTTTTAAATATATACGCAAGCTATTTATACACCACAAACACAATACTTTCTATGCATGTGGGTCAAAAAGGTAAAAAATCACCGTGTTTAGAAATGTAAGAAATAATTCACAATGGCTTAAATTTTTATGTGTTCTTTAGCCGACTTACGATGATGAAAAAATCAGGCGAAAATATAAAATTGATCGATGCGAAAAAATATCGGCCATTGTATATTAACTCTGTCCTGATCGGCCAGTCAAAATGGGTCGTAGAAGACCCAAAAGTCGTCAATCGAAAAACACGGTAACGCAAGATTAAAAAAATAGAAATTTGACAAGCGCCAGGAACGCTCTTATACCATAACCTCTCGTTGAGGGGGGGAGCAGAGAAGGGGTTCATTTTTCTCACTGACCATTTTTACTTTGTTAAACTGTATTTACATTGATTATTTTCAATTCAACAGATAATAAACTGCTTTTTCTTCGATTATTTTCAATTTACCTGTTATTGCTTATTAACTCTTTCCTGACAGCCTGAAAAACATCCAAAATTGAACCACCTCTTTGTTCTATTGATATCTCTTGAAATAACCATAACTGTTGCGAAAGCTATACATTTTCTGAAAGCCAAATAAACCGGCTTTTACTTGTGCTTTCAAATTTCCCAAACAAAACACATGTTAATATAAATTAGCATTAATTATCATAAATCAGGTTGAAAAATTTACATTTTTCTAGAAAAGCCCATCTTGCACGCTCTAGCATCTTGAAAACCCAAAATGCCACCAATCTCAGAGTTGTTGTCAAATTTCAATTTTTAATCTTGCGTTACCATGTGCCGTTTTTTTCGATTGACGACTTTGTGGGTCTTCTACGACCCATTTTGACTGGGCCAGTCAGGAAAGAGTTAAGCCAATAACAAAAATCAAAATGCTATCAATATTTAAAAATGACAGTACATACATGCACACACATATATATATATATATATATATATATCAATGCTATAAAAAACCTTCACTTGTTGCTTACTTGTCCTTTGGTGGACTGCAAAGGAGTCTTGTGGAGTTTTGCTTCATGACCACATGTATAACAATCCGATGTTCCAGCAATGTATCCAAAAGCCTTACAAGAACATCCAGTTCCACCAATGCAACCAGGCTTGAGCTCCTTGACAATTCGAGAATACACAATCTTTATTTGATAACTAATGTTTAATTAATATAGGGTTTATTTTAAAGTAGTTGGTGGGGGGGGGGGCTTATTAAATATTTGCATCATAAAATTACTATAATATGCGCAGTTCATTTCCAGCCCAAAAGAAGTCAAAAAACATAACACATGCAAGTTCACCATAAATCAATAAAACGAACGGTAGTTTTTACACAGTAGAGTTACACATACATGTTTTGATGGCACGTGTTCACACTGGGCACACGTGTTTGATAGCGGTTTCATCTTGTAACACAAGCACAAACACAAGTTGCATTTTCACCTACAAACGTTATTGTGATTTATAAAAAAAGGTTAACCCATTGTTATATATAAAGTTTTAAACTAACTTGTATGTAGGGTGACATTTGTAGTTCCTGCCATAGCAAACAGAAAAATACAAACAGCCAACAGTCAGATATAAATAAAACATATGAAGCTTTTGTAGGGGTAGTCCTGTTATCAGCAACATCGAACTATCTAGGTATGTACTTCATGTAAGTTTATTCCCTTGAGACCTGGGACTGAGAGTTGAGCCTCCTCGGCTAACTCCAGTTCGGAACGGGAAAGTCGCGAAGTGAACAGAGAAAGTTTAGAAGACGTTTTCTTTTCGGGATTCCTAAACGGCATTTTGCTTTTGCTAAATAGCGTTTTGCTAAACAGCATTTCACTTTTGATAAACAGCATTCTGCTTTTACGATTCCTAAACGGTATTTCACTTTTGCGAAACAGCATTTAGCTTTTACGATTCCTAAACGGCATTGTGCTTTTACGATTCCTAAACGGCATTTTACTTTCGCTAAACAGCGCTTGGCTTTTCCTAAATAGCATTTTGCTTTTGCGATTCCTGAACGGTATTCTCTTTTCGCTAAACAGCAAATTGCTTTTGCGATTTGAACAAATGAAATGTCTAAAGGCCATTTAACTTCTGATGAGTGAGCCTCCTCGGCTTCTATATGATATAAGTCACTTCATATTGTCGATTCTTACAAAAATGCTCTGGCATGTTCTGCACTTGGGGTGAAGTGCATTATTTTGGAGAAGTCAGTTGTGAAAGCAAGACTTATATGTCAAAGAGTAAATTGCTCTTAGACCAAATGGACTCGCATGAAACTTTACATCTGTTCCCTGTTTCAGATGAATATTTCAACAATTATGACCAACATTTTATTACCAACATTTTATTACCTGATATATCTCAAAAAGAAACCGAATAAGTGAAAATCTTCAAAAGAAACTACTTTATCATTTTAAAAGTTCTTCCAAACAAGACAATAAAACATTTTGAGGTTATGGGCACTTTAAATAAACGAGTTTATGTCCTCGACTTCTCAAGGACAAACATATGAGGACATGTTAAAACTTGAACATAAAATGTTAGCTATAATATGTCCTCAAATACTCGAGGACGAACATACTTATGAAATATTACCAACCATAATATGTTTATTAATTTATTTTAACATGCCCTTGACTTCCCGAGTCTGAACATATAAAATATTATCGGCTGTAATACGTTTAATTGAGTTAACATGTCCTCGACTTCTTGAGGACAAACATATATGTCCATGAACATGTTCAAGCTCAATTAAAATATTTCAAATATAATGTCCTTGACTTCACGAGGACGAGGATTAAAATATTATCAACCATAATACGTTTAATTGATTTTAACATGTCCTCGACTTCTAGAACTTAAGGACATGTTAAAAGCAATAAATAAACATATGTGACCCTCCATGGGAAAACATATCTTATTGTTGAACGCTGCTAAACGCCATTCGAACGGCCGACTAAAACTGTTGGAATAGTTGACTAGAACCGTTCGAACGCTGCTAAGCGCCTTTCGAACGGCTGACTAGAGTGTTTTAATATCGTAAGCTAGAAAGGGAAACCGTCTGTCCATAGAATGCCTCCAAAATGTTTCTTTCATTTCAATCTTTTTATTTTATCAGAAATAACTTTATTAACGAATGATCAGTTCGACACTCGTACATTAATACAGGCAATGCTGCACAGCTGCATGTATATTCATTGATGGTCAACATCATTATGCTCACACTGGATGTTTGTTTCTTTGGTTTGCGAACATTTCGAAAAGCATCTTTGTAAATCGCTATTTTGATCTCCTTAGAAAGCCCAGGGGCGGATCTCGGGGTGGTGGATTGGGTGGCTGGCTAGCCACCCCCTCTTTTGGACTAACAAAGCTAAATATTGAATATTGATGTGCCTTTGTTGAGAGCTGGTCTGCAGTTTACCTCATGGCTGCAAAAAAGCAAAACATGGCGGCATGAAACAGAACATGTAAATTATAGCTTTGTTTAGCATACACTGCATAATCAGCTATTAATCTAACTCAAATATTATAAATCCGCCCCAGAAGCCTGTGCGTTTGCCGCATTGTTGCAAAAATGATGCCCTCAAAATAATTAATAATTATAGTTTCGGCTCATCTTCAATTTGTTCTTATCATTAGTTCTAGAATTACGGAGATGTCGAGGGTTTAAGTTTGCCGGTTTGGTCTTCCTTTCATTCATTGAAAACACTTTAACCACAAATACATATACTACAACATTGTTTGACACAACGTTACTTTTAACTGTGCGTGAAACATGATGCAAATCTGTTTATATAATGATGTAGATAGGTCAGGTAATTAGCGGCATCTAAAGATACGTTCGCACATTGCAGTAAAATTCAAAACAGAAATTCTAAATCAGATACAAAACTCTTTAATTAAATACAAAACAACAGAAACTCTTTCACATTTTGACTACACTCTGTGACTATGAAGTATAAAAACTAATTGAAACGTCGAATCTCTTAAAATGTTTATGTAATGTTTAAAACACGAGCAGCAGTGTTTTATCAGATATAAAACAAGAGGCGCAGCCGAGTGTTTTATATCTGATAAAACACTGCTGCGAGTGTTTTAAACGGCTTAAAAAACGACCAGCATTTGGTAAGTTCGTTGGCGTAGTAATTTTGAAAATAACGTTGTCTAAGCCGAGAAAATCAAAGCTAAAGTTTATGTAAATTAGGATGAATCTTTATCACATTTAAAGATACGACACGGTGGTGATTTTCCTTTGTGTTTTCTTCATGAATTATTAATGAGTTTTTTAACTATGTTTCCAAGTTTGAGTTGTTCCATCTTCATGGCATGGGTGAACCTTTTTGCTCTACATTTTGTGTTGATTTTTTCTTTTATCTTTTTCCACGTTTTCTCTTCCTCTTTTGTTTTGGCTTTATATCTACTAAAAATCTATGAAAGAAAATAGGGCAATTCGTTATAGTTAAGAAACAGCCCTTGAAATTGAGATTTTTTCACCGCGGCAAAAACTGCCGTCGTGAATCCGTCATTTTCTGTTTCACGACGGCAATAGCGGAATTCACGGCGGCAAATTTTTGAAAGCAGTTGATGTTTAGTTTTAGCCTTTAATTGGGTTAAATTCCCCTAAAAGTCATTTAAAGTCAAGAGATAATATACAAGTATACCTTTTAATATGTAATGTTACTTACAAGTTAAACTTAACTAAGAACTTTAAGTTAAAGTTAGTAAAAATGAACATTAAAACAAAACTGTTTTTCAGTCTATTAATATTAGTAACTGTTCTGCCGCCCTAACTATTCAATTCCGAATCTGATGAAGAGGTCCATTCAGCATCATCGCTAGAAATGTCTGAAAGATTTATACTAGACTCCATTTCTTTTTCTTCATCTTCGATAACGTGCCTTTCTGAACTACTGTCACAGTCAGTGTCGTCAGTGTCGTTATCTGTCAATGGCACCAGTTTTGGCGGCTTCTTTCTTGTTCGCTTTTTCTTGTGTGGCTTGTAACCAGCGAGTCGACGCTTCCCCTGCATGATGTCACCATTGGGAAACTCAGTCATAAACATGTTCACTGCTCGGTCATATCGTTTTTCGCTGAAATCGTTGTCACTACGAACACGAAGGATTGCCTCTTGCGTATCGTTTTTCAATGCGAGCCTGAAAAAATTTAATATAGCCTTTAAATTCATAACAGAATGCTTCGCAGAAACTCTTGCATGGAAACAAGCTGGTCGTAAGGTAAAGGTTAATCAAAACGGGAAAAAGATGGTCCATAACTGTTACAGTAATTTAACAAAAATTAATATCACCTACCGATCTCTTGTCATCATCTTTGCGAAAGATGAAAACACTCTCTCTACTTCGGCGTTTGAAATGGGCAGCACAATCCCAATTTCCACTAACTGGAGGATGTTGTCAATGTTGAGCCTGTCTTTCAGCTGAAAGATCTGCTGCCAGCACTTTTGTGGCGAAACATTCGGTAAGAATTTCGTGATGTGATCATGTAATAGTGATTTCATGAGCTTAAACAAAAACATCAGTGTAGGGATTAGGATATGCAAAATTATAGATATAGAAAAACTAAAAAAAAATTATAAAATGAACAAAAGGAAACTCACAAAGACGTTGTTTTACATATCCGTTTGCTTCAAGGGACTGTCGAAAGTGTTCCGCCAACACTTCGCAGGGTTGCACCAAATCTTCTTCATCGCGGTTTTGGTAAGCTGTTGTTTCAAGTAGAACTGCAGCTGAAGAAAGGATAGGATCATTGGCAAGAAATGAGAGGCGCTCGTCCAGGGCAAGTTCTAAAGTCGGAAGGACTAACATCACATCATCGTAAACTTTGCTAAGCGCATTTTCTAGGTTTCCACGGTTTAAGGTGTACCCAGCAAATGTTGTTACTCCAGTGTAAGCAGGATCTTTGCGAGTGCTTCTTCCAAGACTGATACCTTCTTCGTCAAAATCAAGTGATGGTAAAAACTCGTTCTTCAGAGTGGGAAATAAGGACTCATCTCGTAAAGCATCCACCCCGTTTTCATTCAACTTACGCATTAGCTTTTTTACTTTCTTCAGTGTAACGCCGATTGTCGTGATGGCTTCCGGCAATAAGATTGAGACGGATTCCAGAATAAGCGATGTCGGCCTAATCAACTTCAGAAGATCAACTTTTACACATTGAAATATAAGTGTGATCGAGTCAGAGCACGAGGCTAGGACACCTTCTAAACGAGGAGTCTCTTTCTTCATTGTCGTATTATATGGATCAGCGATTTGGTTGTTCAAGTAGCCAAGAAGTAGATCCAGATTATGCAAAAAAGCTTCGAGAGCATCACTTTGATGTGCAACCCACCTTGTACCAAAAGGTCGCTTGTAACGGCGAGATGATTTCTTCATTAACAATGCATGCCTTTTGAACAGACGCCATTTAAGATTTGCTCGCTTAAAAAGATAGTATGTTACGACCAGTTGTTCCTCAGCTGCGTCATTTAATTTTGATTTCTTGAATGCATCATGTATAGCAAGTTCTAGTTTGTGTGATACGCATAGAACTAATATTAGGTGGTCACCTATCTCTTCCTTTTCAAGTCTGTACAGTGCTTTGTTTGTGTTTGTACCGTCGGACCCCAAACCAATCTCACGCGATTTTCGATCGACGGTTAACTTACCCTTGTCGATGGCACAATCTAGGGATGATTTAAGACCTTTTGCATCAGCATCTTCTGGTTGTTGGAGTGCTAGTACATCAAATCTTGGCTTTCCCTGGTCGCATGTTTTTATAACATAGACTTCTTTCTCATCCATAGTTTTTGCACTTGACGAGCCGTCGAACAAAATGCTGAAGTACAACCTTTCTCCATTATTCAATGGCTCTGTAATATGCTCTGCAACGACAGATTTAGAAAGATAAAGTAGGATCTTTTGGGCAGCGTTGTTGTTTAGGTAGCCTGTTCCTAAATCGACTTTATAGACATCTTTGTCAAACCTTACAAGTTGCTGATAGAAATTTAGTGGTTTGTTGTTAACAGCGAGAAAGTGAACTAGCTGGAATTTCTTGATCAATTGAGACTTTTGTGCTAAAGACAAAACACGAACGTGTTCGACAATTGTCTTTTCGCTCGTGCTGGTTGCTGCTGCGATTTTTTGACCTTCTGTCTGGGTTGATGATCTTTTCTCTCGTAATCGTTTGCCGGCTGTTGCGTGAGCATTAGACTTGAGATGGTCTACAGCATTGCTTTTTTTAACGATATCACTCCCACTCATCCATTTTTGAACTTGTGCTTTCACCTTCCCTTGTAGTTTTCCCAACTCTTTTTCATTTTCATGGTAAAACTCGCTGCAGAGTACTGCCAGTGGCCTAAGCTTCAAATCGCAAATAATTCGTGCAAGTAAGACCATATTAGCACATAATAAAGAATACGACCAGAAGTCTCACTCAGCCAAAATCGTGTCCGAGATTTTTTATCTGCAGTAGATTATACAGTAGACTGCAGTAGATTATACAAAAAAGTTGTGCAGTCAAAACAAAATCTTAATATTATTTTGAAAATTACTTTTATTTCGCCAAAAAAACGCCCGATGGTACTGCTTAATTATAATTATTTCATTTTTTCATTCTTCTCGCAGCAAAATACAGCGGCATTTTCAATTATGAACTAAAATTTATTTTAAAATGCTACTCAGTACTCACCTTTTAGCCTGTGGCAAAACAAAAACGTTCGTGATCAGCGGTTTGGATTGCAGACTGTTGAAGAGACGAAAATACTTCATGCAAACTTGCTTTATAGTAAATAATAACAGCGAAAAAAAGTTCGCGTCTTTTGACCGTACATCATGTGTTTTTGGGACAATGGTCAAAATATATTTCTTGCCGATCAAGATGATAAGCAACCTTGCTTCTCCGTCGATTATAAACAATTCCTTGCCGATATCGTAAAATTTATTCACGTCGGCAAAAAAGTGCCGTCGTGATAGGCTATTTTCGCTATTCACGTCGGCAATTACGTCGGCAATTGCCGAATACCGCCGCGAATTTCAAGGGCTGAGAAACAGTCATGGACGTGGAGACTCCTTGGTGTAGCTGGCATCGCGGTTTCAAAACCTACCTTTTAAATAATTTAATTTGTGGCTATCCAAAGGTTGTTTGCCATTGGTGCCGGCTGTGTTACAGTTTTCCAATTCTTTATTTGTGGAAATGAAGTGCAGCAATCTGAAGGCGCACTATGAAGTTACTTCTCCGTCTCGATGGGATATTGGACCTTGTTCACTTTTTGGGGGTAAGAAATGTCTTTATAAAATCCTCAGACAAAGCGTGCTTCTTCTCTGTTACCTCTAGGGTGCATGAATCGGCGTTGAAGTGTTTTCACACAATCTTTTAAACGTGTCCAAATCGATTGTTGGATGGTCAACAGTTTTGGCTTCAGGACAGTGAATCGGTAAGGCCAGAGCTATCGCTTCACAGTTAATATTGACTGAACCATCAAGTTGTAATAGAAAGTGAAATTAATACTGACTTGGGGAAAGTTTTGCAGAACAATTTAAGAATACACACCCACTTTTGAACTTAAGTGATACTTGATATGAGTAAAAAGCCAAAACTCTTAAGCAGAAAAATATAATTGCTGCCATGTATTTCTTTTAAGGAAATTAGCGATTAATGACGCATTTCGGCAATTTGACACTTTTGAACAACCATTACTATGGTACAGGTTCGTGAAAGTGGAGAGACGGGTGTTGTATAACGAGGCCTTAGTGATGAATTAATATATACTCAGTCATAGATGAGTTTGCACAGGAAGGCTCAATACATTCAAGACACTGTTCAATTTGTGACAACAGTTCCATCGCTGAACACTGCATTTTCTCTATTACCTGATAACGATAAACAATACAATGACGTGTCAATGTTTCATCTTTCGCTTAATCTAATGCCATTCTTAACACGTTTAAAACGTTTTCCATTGCTACATTTAAATTTGGAAGACAAATAACCTTAGTATCAACTGCAATAATTATTTATAGCACTGTTATATTTGTCAACTTCTCAGTGGACAAAGAATTTCCCTCCAAAACATGAACCCTTTTACTCAGGACCTCACACTCTAACGTTTTAAGACGAAGCTGCTCTTCATAGGGATTTATTGTGCTATCCTCTTTTTCAGCAACTTCATTTTCTTGTGGCGATGTCTTACACCTGTTATGGACTTGAAGTTCCTCCTTTTTTTCATTCCCTTTGGGCGTTTTTTCCCTGATTTGTGCCTTCCAGAGCCCTTCTCTTTCCATCTGTTGTGCAAGAAATTGTGGTACGCATTATAATTTCATATGGCTCGACGTTAATTTCAACAATTGATTCTGTAAAACAGTAAATAGAACATTAACATGAAAGCGTGAGCACTGTAAGCACCCTGGCCTCAAATTGGTGTGAAGTTTCTTCACAATTTAGAAAACAAGACAGAAATTATTCATCTTCGTTCTGAAGAAAATAAATCACCTTTGTCATTGGCCATTCCTCTGCTACTTCAACATTGTACCATGTTAGCCGATCTGGGCCGGACTTGGTATGTCCAGCTAGAAGAAATGAATAAATAAGGAAGTGGTGGAGATAATTTATTACTCACCATGCAAAGTATCACAAGAAGTTGTTGTTTTGGCCACCACAGTTATCTGCAGTTATGTAATGCACATAATCCACATCTTTTTTTTTTCACGTCTTTTCCGCCCCTTGCCAACAGACCATCTCACCAACGTCTATCTCTTTTCCAGCTCCATGCTATCAAGGTATCCAATCTTCGATTCTTCTTCGCACTCATCCTCGAAGTGAGGTAGCAAATTGTAGCATTAGGAGAATGTATCCATCACTTCATCAGCATCAATATTGTAAGATCTGGCATATAAATATAGATGGTACTGAATTAGCCTTAAGTTTTCTCCTATTTTGGTGGCCAGGCACTAATTTATGCATGCTTTCCTCAAAGCAATCAGGCGTAAAATGTTCCAAACAATCAAACTGGTTGTTGCGTGTACATGGATTATTGCAGCGAATTCTGGCCAGCCACGCTTGTCGCAGTTTACTTTCTGCAGGAATTCGATGGTAACTTATTCCCGCAGTCTTGCGTGATGAGGCATTGTAGAAAGTATTGAACGATAAACCAAGAATATTTACGTTTCGACAGAAAACCGTGCTGTCGAAGAACATTTGTTTATATCACTCAATGCCGTCAAAACGCTAATGGAACGACCGCTTTTGCCCACAAGCAAAGCAACAATGGCGCGGCCCCCAATGTACGAAAATTACTACAAACAAGTCAAATTTCTCCAAAACTAAAAGATTTGAAGGAAACTAATACTCATTCTGAAGTAAGTTTACATAGTTCTTTCGTTTGAATGAAACTTGCTTTGGGGCTGGAGTGTCCTTTAAATACATATAAATTAAACCTACTGTGTCTTGAGTTTCTCCAGGCTATCAATGGTAGATTGAATGACACCCTGACAATCTGCAATGTTGCAAACTTCTTTCTGCAGAAACAAGGAAAGCTTCTTCAGATGTGTACGTATGTCGGTCGTCATAGCAGCATGTTCTTCAGGAACCCTTTAGCTTTGGCTGATGCATCAGGAGAATGAGTGTTGATCTGCAGCTATATAAAAACAAAGAATAAAAGAGTACATTGAATAACCTGTGTTCGGCAGCATCGCTACAAGGGAATAGTTGACAAAAGATTTCACAAAAAAATTTTTATTTCTCACAGGAAATATTTGTCATGTTATACATTTGATCAAAAGATAGTTAGCTTGTTTTTCATTTGAGATAAAATTTGAAAATATTTTTTCAGTGCTGTGTGCATTTGCCCTGGATGGCATATTTGTTAACTGGCATTGTCATAGACTCATACAATTCTTTCATGCAGGAAGCTGGATTCAATTTGGTATGCACAGGAAATTGCTGTTATTGGATTTTGCTGGCAGGCAGGAAAATATTATTTTAATTTATAATTTATCCAGGAATGTGAGTAACAACAAATTGTTTCAGAATATTATATTGTTAAAACAACTACAATATCCAAACAAATGAAACAAAATAAACAAAGAATAAAGTTAAACCATTAATCTATTTTACATGCTGCTCTAGCACTGGATACATCTTCCAGAAATTGATGAGGGCAGTGTAGGTATGATGTATCCATCTTGTACTGCCCAATCTTGTAGGAATCCCTGTAGTGAAAAAGGCTGCAGCACACTGATTCAACATGATCCGGTTCAAGGAACTGTTGTGATAAAATCAGAAAAGCAAGCACTTTTTATATTGGATAACTTGCTTGAATGCAAGTTCAAGCCGATGTGCCATACAATGAACTGACGTCAGCAAGGGTTGTTTCCTTTGCAGTCTCGCACCAATGCCGTTATGACAGCCCATGTTCACACTGCCCCATCTGCTCCAAATCCAACCAATTTCTGGTAAAGATTTGCATCAGTGAACCCTCCATACTCCTTCAGTGTTGTTTCGATCAAGTCGGTAACATGCTCAGCGTTAACACGAACTATGTTCTTTGAGCAAGAAATTTGTTCAATATCTTCCCTGATCACTGTACCTAACATACATCAGCCTCGCGTACTGATGAATCGGTACTGCCATCGGTCAATACGCTGTAGAATGGAGCTTTCGTAATGGCTTCAACCAAAGCTAAGCGTTCTGCTTCAGCAATGTACCCAACAAAAATCCTACACGCGCTATCATTGCGATAGGTTTCGCAGAGTGATATCCCATGTGTTATTTCGTGAAGATCGATGCTTCATATGTAATCGGTAAAGGGTCGACCTTTTTTCGAAATAATTTCCACATTTTGTCGAAATCCTGTTGATTCAAGGCTTGTTCGGCAGGATTAGTCCCTGGTGTTGCTGTAACGGCCTTCTGATGCTCTGTGCATCTTTTGTGGCATTCACTTGCGAGATGAGTTTGTAACGCTTTAATGTGGAAATTTCTGCAGCCACCCTTCACTAACTTAGATTCCTTGTCACAAAGCGTTCCACTGTTCAAACAAGTACTACAGAACATCTTACCATTTGTCAGAGTTACCCATGGAAAGGATTTTTTCCAGCTTTGATTGAACTTCCTACTGCGCTTTGTTGTTTCATATCTGCATTTGATTTCATCGTGCCTTGCTTGGGCAGTTAAATTTGGTCGTCTCACTTCCTCGACGGCTTGTACAGTCTCGTCGGTCTGCTGTAGCGTTTCAGCTGTTCGTAGTGTCCCTAGCTCGTCATCATCAGCTGCAGTGCTTCATCTTGTGGGCCTTCATCACCGATTTGAACGTGCGTGCCTTGTTGACGTTGTTGTGTTTGGGTTACCGAAGATGAAGTAGTTTACTTGTCAAATTTCTGAAAAACTAGTCCAGTGATGGGTTTGTTAATAATAGTAGAATTTCGTGTTGTCTCTCTTTCAAGAAATGAAGGGTTAATTAGAGTTATTGCTTGACCTGTTCTTGTGATGTGTATAACCATGTTTGAAAAAGGGAAGTTGAGATTCACTTCATGTAGGGGTGGATTATTGATAATCATTCTTTACATGCCTTTGTTATAGTGTGAAGAAGTAAATGAGTCCTGGGAGTCACCGCATTTGTTCGACTTTGATCCCAGTCGTGATCAGGGTACTCAATAGCGTTCGACCATACTTTGGCCGGTTTCTGCACATCCTTCGAGTCAACAAGCGTACTTTCTTCATGATTACTTGACCACATCAATAGTATAATGGAGGTTAACGACCAGCTTATCGACTCTCTGGTTTGTGCAGGGAAATCTTTGATTAATATCTATTCCATGATGATGTCTTTTTGCAGCTGACGAATTTACTTATAGCATGAGGATAATGGAATTTTTAAAGATGGCGGTGAACGATGTTAATAGTCTTATGGGCCTGCCGTATAAATGTGTTATCTTTACTTCTGAACAGAATATCGTTTTTTAGTCTGGAATGGACTTCTAAGTCGCCGCGTGCTCGTTCTGTCACATCCTGATCCATTGTTATAATTTTAGCATGCGTCCTCTGGAATCAAGTTTCAGTTTCATTTCTTTTACCTTCCTTTTTACAACAAGTCGTTCTGTTCATTTGTCATCGAGTTATTTCAACTTTGGCAAATGCATCCAAATTACCACACAATTCATCTCTGCAGTTCATGATAGCTGCGTACAGTGTAACTTTGATGTGAAGTTCACACTGGTAGCCTTTGCAAATAGTCCTTTCAAAATATCGCGATACCTTTTAGTATCCATAAGCCGGAGAGAATCATGGAAAAGGCTTGCTAGTTTGTTATGCAAATAGTCATTGACGAGTTTTTCTTTGGCCAGGCCAATGCTGTTCAATCGTTCAATAACGTCTTTTATTTTTGTGTCAATGTGCCTATGGTTTTCAACAATATAAGCCTTGTCATTTAGACACAACTGATATATCTAGATGACGAGAAGACACTGAAAAGGTAACTGGATGATTTCCGTTTTGTTGTATTTTCAGCTTGCCCAAGAAATAGCTGTTTCTCTTTGATATAAATTTTTCCTGCTTCCTGTGTTGAAATTATCGGACCTGATGTCAGCATGAACTCGCCTACTTTACTTAAGGCATGCAGTTCTGAACGTTTTTTGATATTTGTTTCTTTTTGAAGTTTGTTACTTAGGTGATGTATACTCTCTTCTATGCATTTTCCAACGGATGGTTTTTGGAGAGCAACTACTTCATTATTCACTGAACGTTTTTCTGTATCTGAAGCCTTCGCTCTTCGTGATTCATTTTTGTTGCCAACAAAAATACATGCCATACAACTTCTTACTTAAATAAGGTAACCTTGCCTGAAATACTTTTTAATGGAAGCAAAAGGTTATCAATAAAGCAGGTATTCTTTAGCATAGGGTAATGTTGTGTATCCTGCATATGGCTACATTGCGAGATGACTTGGCTACATTGTAATTACAAGATGTACCAACTGTTTTTGTTACTTTTTAATTTTGTTGCAAATTAAAGTAGCAAAGTGGTTTTTCCGACTTTACTTCACTTATGTTTATATGTTTTTGTCAGTTTTCTTCTGTCTCAAATTTAAAATGATAAAAAGGAATAAAATGTGTGCTCAGAGATTATCAAAATTCAGGAAATATCTGTAAGCGATTAAGGTATCATCATTACATTAGATTATACAGTATTTGATTGCTAAAATGTGAATGTACTGTAAATTAGTATAGTTGAAATTACCCCAGCTTTCTTTGTCGTCTATGAATAACAGGCATAACAGAGTGGCAAAAACGCAATTTAAATGGTGGTGCATTTCCTTTACAGTCTGCAGATGATTCGGCAAAACTGTAATGAAAAATATGACTATATTCTGTTAATGTGTGCACATTTGATGAAGTGCAGCTTATTGCTCTGAGCCTAAAATAATTTCTTTATATAGATAGCTGTGTGAGAGGGCCAAAATATCACAAAAGTATAAATCCACTACATTACATGCATGAAAATAGTAAATCATACCGATTAATCACAGTAAATAAACGTAGCTTTGACATTATTTCTGTTTGCTTTACCACCTTGGTATTTATCTTTTATGTATTTTTAAGTATTGAGAATGGTTGTCTCTTGAAAAATAGTTACGTATACAAACCTTTTGCAAATAATAAGTAAGTTGGGTATGTCGTTTGAAAGATTGGTATTCAATTTTATTTCAAATAGCTGGAGACTGTTGTTTGTGAAGAGATGAGTGTGCTCTTCCTGTAGAAGTAGGCGGCTATCTGGGTTATTTGGATCTAAAATTAAGTTGAGATGGATAGCAATATTAGATGAGTTTATCACTCGAGAGTTGTAATGTATTTAAGTACAAGCAGGATGACCTGTAACAATGTAGTTTCAACTTAATTAATAACAAGATATCCAATAGCCACCACCACGGTTGCACTGTGCTGTGAAAATATTTGTAAAGAAACTGTTATAGTACCATAAGTAAACTGATTTCTAAAAATTAACAAATGGTTTCTAACATTCACTAACATGTGGAAAACAGTTGTTGCTTACACCAAACGTACACCAATGACCAGTAGATTGAAGTCCAATTACCTCTACTTCATAAAACTGTTTGGGTGTTCCAGTGTAGTATCTGTTTTAAATAATTATAATACGCCTCAAAATCTCTGGCGTTCGCATCGATGATATTGAACAATCCCCCACCAAATCAGCTTCTTGTTTTTTCCAGCAATTTTATTTTGTATAACAATTTTCCTATATATAGTAAAAAGAAAAAAAGCATTCATAAAATAATCAATTATTTACAATCATATTCTTTCTTAGTCCTGGTCCAGTCACGCAACTACTACCGTTAGAAAGACCATTAAATTCTGTGCAACATATGTAAATTTAAAAAAATCGTATAGAATAGCGCCCGAGAAAATAGTAATTTTATCTGAGTTAGTCGGAAATAACAAATTCCACTATTCCAATTAGCGCTCTTGCCTGAGACCAAAAGGCGGTCATGTTTAACGTTCGCGTGAATCTTCCTTAGCCACGATCGAGTCAAGCGATTACTACCGTTAGGAAGAGCATTAAATTATCTACAACATATTTAAATTTAAAGAAATCATATAGAATAGCACCATAGAAAATATTACTTTAAAAGTCGAAGCGTATCGTCTGCGGTTCACACAGATGGCCACTCGCTGAATCGACGGCTGAATCGACGGCGTACTTCAGTGGTGTGTTAGCTTTATCCAGTGTTATTGGTTGCCCTATAGAGTCTTATCTTCCTATTGCTGATGATCATGTCTCACAAGAAGAATGGGATTTCTTACAAAAAATGTTCAACTGCTGTATAAATCCTCGATGAATTTGTAATATGGATTCTAAGAAAATTCATATATTTATTATCTTGCATGGCTAATAAATTGACCGTAACCCAAAAGCGTACTTGGAAACCGCATGTGCACTAGTTACTTGCTTGCGTATTGTTACTCAGTTTCTGCTTGATGCAATCAATATTTTGTGGCTGCAGTTTTCCTGCCATCTTGGAAGTTTGTAAACTGGAAAAACGCGTCTTAAATATCTACAAATCTACCATCCAGAAAGACTCTAAATCTGTCGGAAATAAGCAGGAATGCCATTTTAAGACCTTAATTTTCAAAATATTTCGGGAGGGGGGCATCCAACGGACTCCCCTAGATAGGGTGCGCCTACGGCGCACACCGGACTACTTAATTGATGAGCATCTGTCAGATTTGACTCTAGATCCACCCCTGGCTTTACACACTGTATTGGTGTGCAAGTCTTCACTCTGATATCCATGATTTCGAAAGGATTCAGTTCTGTAATTAGGTAGCATGATCCTTTCCTGCCCTGATGACATGCCAGTGAGGAGAGACACCTTTGACAATTGGTGTGATGGGTGACGAATATTTCTGGCCAACCAGCAAGAAGATTCATAGAGCAATTAGCGTCGTATTGCAAAATTTTTGCAAAAGCTGCTTGTCAAAATCATGCAGCAACTTCCTTTCGGATGCAAATTCTAAGGTTGCTCCTCAACACAATTGCTTGGTTGTTGGCTCCACTATGTTTTCTCTGTCTATTCTATCTTTGTCCCCATATTTTCTTCACTCGAGATGCTTGGCAATGACAAAGTATACATATGTACATGTATGCACATTGCTTTTACCTTGGAGTGCTTTGCTTTTGACGCCATTCCGTGACAATCTTTTCCACTGCACACAGGGTTCCCCACACCTGTAACTGAAACATGACAAAAGTCAAGCGGGTTGCTAGGCGTGGGTGGTGCATAAATTGCGTATTTAACCTCAGATATGTGGGCTATTGGTGCAAAACCGCTTTCGTTTGCTTCCCGGATGGAGAACTGCAGCTTTTCACAGACAGAATGGCTACATGCGTAGTTTTGTAGTCTCGCTTCGGATTATCTAGTGCTTTGTTGATGTGTTTACAGGTAAAATGTTTGGACCGTCCGCTAGTGACGAACATTGCCCTTTTATCTTTGCAAGCACCATGCAAACACATCCATCTGCCAATTTTATCTCTAGAAACAAAGCATCTATCATTGTGATTCGTTGTCACCACCGAGATTTGTCCTGTTACATTTACAGTGGATGAAACTTCACTTTTCGTCTTCTTAGTTTTGGGGATATATATGTGTGTGTCTTGGGGGTCTTGAAATTGTTAAACGTTTTTAAGGCGTTTAAACATTTTAACGTTTTAAACGTTTCTCCAGCCCCCTCTCCATATTTAATGACTGGTCCCTAAGTTGGTGAGAGCGAAGCACATAAAAACCGTAACAGTAGCAAACAATTTACGATTTAAGTATATGGTACAATTGGGGCTCAGAAACATTTTCTGAGTTTGCGTTGAAAGCTTGAGTAGCAAACAATTTACGAATTTGTACGAGTTTGTTCCAATTGCCACTGCCGTGGGATTTCCAAATCATCTACGTTGATGAGTGAAGAGTCAAATTCGCATACCATTTGATCAAGGGATTTCATCAGTTACGAGAGTTGAACCTTGTATTCGTTTAAATCTTCTATATCGAGGATATTTAGGTTTTCAGTCGCTTCTTTGACTTTGGCAACGATGTTGTTTACGTCTTGATTAAGTCTCTTCCATTTCCGGTCTAGACATTTCTTTCTTTTGTGATCGTTATCCGAGTTGGAACTGTTTGCCTACATTGCGGATTCTTCCAAGCTTAATAAGAACAAGATGCCCGCTAGGCGTTAACTTGGGCCACTTAATCACTGGACAAATTAGGGAGATATGGCGTGGATTTGGGCGGGGGTATGGGTATGCAATGGCGAAAGCTTACCTCGGCTTTGCAGCCCAGGAATGAGGAAGAAAAATCAGGCGTCTATACACAGGCTCCCCCCCCCCCCCAATGCAGAACGCCTGACACGCAGACGAAATTTAATGTCAACACTAAACACGGGCAATGCTATTTTTTCTAATATCTTTTCGATTGAAGGTCTTCGTGTGTCAAAATTTATATAAAAACAACTGAAAGGTATACGAAACATATCTGTTATGAAATTACATCGGTTTAACGAACATAAAAGCATTAAATCATCGGGTAAACAACGAATAGATCTTGAAGCCATGTCCTTTGATTTTAGAGGCGAGTCTTGCTTTAATCGCTAATACGCATTTTCTTATATAACATCTGATCTTCACATTTTAAGTAGACGAAACCTACAGCATTCGATTCGCCAGATTCAAGTGATCATTTTGATATAGAATTGATGTAAATCGGATAAAAACACAACATTTCATGATTAATATTACGGAGTTTCACGGGATAAATGTCAACACAGTATAATAATATTTCCCTGCCCTTCGGCTGTCCTTTCCGTCCTCATAATTGATCTCTCATCTGTGTTTCTTTCATCTTCACATTTTAAGTAGACGAAACCTACAGCGTTCGATTCGCCAAATTCAAGTGATCATTTCGATATAGAATTGATTTAAATCAGACAAAAACACAACATTTCATAATGATAAATATTACGGAGTTTCACGGGATAAATGTCAACACAGTATAATAATATTTCCCTGTCCTTCGGCTGTCCATTCTGTCATCATGATTGTTCTTTCATCTTGGAGAGAATCTTTGCAATGCTTTGCAGGTTTACAGGTCTCGGTAAACTTTCCAACTGCGATTCATTGTCAATAAAACGAAAGTCCGAAATCGCTTTGCCTTGCAACGACTATCTCTGTTATGTTGACGTTTCGTCCACGGTTCTCTCTTTAATCTCTCATCTGTGTTTCTCTCAGTCATCCAGTTATCTTGGAGAGAATCTTTGCATTAATTTGCGGGTTTACAGGTCTCGTAAATGCTTTTCAGACTGCGATTCATTGACAATAAAACTGGCCGAAATCGCTTTAATTCGGTATTTATACGCCCACGCAATAATTACATTCTCTCGACGTATAAAACGACGAACATGACGACGAACATGACGACGAACATGACGACGAACATGACGAACACAGAAATCAAGATGGATTTAAGACTTGTGCTCGCCACAGGTGGCCCAAGTAATAATAACTTTGTGTTACTTTCTCTTACTCGGTCGTCATGGTATTCAAGCTCTTCATTTTCGTTTTCCATCATGTCTTAGTTTTTGAAGCTAAGTAAGCTTGTTTCCTTGTGAAAGGTTTGAAACTGTCCATCTAGTATTTGCAGCTCAGTTATGTATTGATTCGCACATACAATATCATAGTTCGATATTTCTTGTTTGCCAACTAGTGGTTCAATCTTCTTTACCAGGATGGCGATTCACCGCTTGAAGAGGCTTCATTTCTGTATGAGATTCGCTCGCTCTTCTTGTACGGGAATATATCCAGCCAGAAGGACAGGACCATTAAATAGATACGCCTTTGGTACAAGAAGATGCTCTGGTGTGTCGATTGGTTTTTGGACCATTTTGATTTCACTATATGCCATGAGAGAGTACAAAACAAGGAAGAGTGTAGTAAGTAAAAAGTAGTAAGAGAGTATAAAACAAGTAACAAGTAGTAAGAGAGTACAAAACAAATAAAAATCGTTAAACGCAAGTGCGCATGTCACTATAAAACGTAGATAATAAGTTGAACACATATTCTAGGCGGGTTCAAGTATTACACAGAGACACCAAAAGAGTTTTATGCTGTGGAGATAATAGATTGTCAGCCTACAATACAATTAATACAGCAGTTTCCCCATATATCACTAACATTTCGGACTTGATTAATTTGAAATCTACAGCAAAGTAAACTAAAAGATTGTTTCTGTTATATACTTATAACAAATTGAAATTTTTCAAAGTTAAAGTATTGTTATAAATCTTTATTTATATATTCAATGTACTTAATTTCTATGGTAAAAACTATTGACTAATAGCTAGATTACAAAAGAAGACAATGTACAGTAAAATAATCACTGTTAAGTATTTTAACTGCAGCAGTACAACGAACTTCATATATGTCCAGCATAAACACGTAATTTATTGCAATTGTATTTATTATAAATATTATAATTACTTCTTGAATTTCCACTGCCGTGGTCAAGTAGAATTTCCCTACTTGCCCGGTATGGTTTGTCGACTTGGAGTCAAACATTTATCATTTTCATTATTCCTCATCATTTACAAAATAAATAAAGTTCAGTTCTTTTTTATTATAGATTTGTACAGTCATCTGAATTCAAAGGGAATGCCCCCTCCTTTGAATGGCAACAGCTTTTCTGCTTCTCCTCCTTTTACGTGTGCATGACAAGGAAAGTTGGGGTACTGTATTTTAGCAATTAACATTTTATCTATCTGTCAACCTATAATACTATAATGGAAATCTCAAAATGCCAATCTCATGTTTTTGCTATTTATAATATTTATAATCTTTGACAATATTTAGCTAATGTTAATATTAAGCAATTATTATTTTTATTATATTAACAAATTGTAGGTACACTGTAAGGTAGTTCCTCTTACCATGACATCACTGGACCCACCATTGAAGCTACTATATTTCAGAGAGTTGGCCTAACAAAAAAGTCTATAGGCCTGCCTATAGCCATGTCTATAAGCAACCTATAGGAAACATAGGTAATTGGCACATTTTCTATAGGCGACCTATATGCGCCTATAGACTTTTTCTGTAAGGGGAACCATGTGGAATTATGCCTATATACCTGTATCTATCATACTATACATGTTAGAGAGATTAATACATGTATGAGGACAGCTACTCTACAAAAAAATATAAACTACAGTACATCTTATAAGAACAGACTGTCACTTACAGTACATGCACGTACTTGATCATAATTTTATTCCTTTTTCTCATGATTTTGCAGTCTCATGAAGTTCAGTTGGGCTATTACACTCTTCTATAGAAGAGAGAAATGTGGGCATATCCTTTACCCTGGACATACTATCAAAGGCACAAGGTGTTCCATCAAGAAAGCATCCAACAATGTTTGCTGGAGGTGACCAGAATACGACTGGACCATCCGTGTAAGAATACTACAAATGGCATACATAATGTTTGACACCTTAATAGTACAGAATAAAATAAGAAAGCCATTATAAGATTCTCAAAATAACTGGATATAATATTAGTATAAATATATATGTAATTCCACTGACAACTTTTCAGACTATACATCATTGATCTTCATGTCAGACATGAAGAACATGCACATCTGAAATATTGTCAATGGAAATACTACCAACCACTTTTACATCTACATGCATACGATGGCCAAATTAATTTACCTAACTTATATTTTTGCTGTGCAGTATTTTTTATCCAGAAAACGATCAGGAGATGGTATATGAAGACTTCAAGGAACAACTTGGTAGGAGTTCCAATGGAGAGTACAAGACCAACTTACCTGTAAAGGCAATCACCCAGTTACGGACAAATGAGCAAGGGAGTCGCAGAAGACTATAGCAACTTGTAAAGAAGCTACAGCATGAGAGGAATTATGACAGCTATGACAAGGTTATTCAAGATCAACTACAACAAGGCACCCAAAGATCCAAGTGGGAAGGATGCCATGCCACACAAGGGGGTCGTCAAACGAAAAGCCGAATCGACGAAACTTCGGATAGTTTGATGCTTGAACTGTCTCCACCCTGTTCTTCCATTACAGAATTTGCTGTGGAGCATCCTTATAAAGTCAAGATTCTACTCAGTACTGCTTATCAGTGACTTGCAAAAGGCCTTCCTACAGGTGAGGATAAAGAAAGAATACGAGACGCCGTGAGGTTCTTGTGGAGACCACCCGAACACGATCAAACAGTAATCTATCGATTTACTAGAGCTGTTTTTGGTCTCACTTGTTCACCGTTCCTTCTCGGGGTGAGTTATCAACCGACACCTAAAGTCATGGGAGCACAAGTATCCAGAGCTGGCAAAAGAGCTACAAGACGCTATATACGTGGACAACCTGATGGTAGGTGGACCAACTGTGGAAGATATTGCGGAGAAGAATAGTCAGGCAATCGAGGTGTTTTAAGACAACATTCGTCCTTCACAAATGGCACTCCAATGTGGGAACACTCGAGAAAGATTACAAATCACAACCGGAGAAAAAAAAAAGAAAAAAAAAAAGAACCGACCTTCGTAAAACAACAACTTGGAGCGAATCCAGCTGACACTAAATTGCTGCGTTTAGTTTGGGATAAGCGAAATTGAGTAGCGACATTATAAGCAAATGCGTTGATGAAGCAATTTGTGTGCTGAACTTGCATGTCTGTTCTAAGTGTGAGTTTAAATTAAATAAAGAGTTGCTGCAAGGGAAAGATGTTTTGGCAATCTTACCGACTGGGTTTGGAAAGAGCTAATTTTTATTGTTTTTGTTGGCATGGAAGGAGATATTCGACGCAGTGTTCTCGTTATGTCTCCTCTAAAAAGCAGTAAAGCACAATATCTAAACAGAAATGCAGCTTTCGAAGGAAACAATGGCTCAAATAATAGAATATCCACTGCAATTCATATATTGTAAGCGATTTTTTAGCTACTGCCTTTGTTTTATTTGCAGGCTTGGATAATTTTCTTGCACGAGGACTCTGCTTGGGGGAAGATACAGTGTTATCCTAGTTGTTTCTACCTCCAGAACTACATATTTTAATCACGTTTATCGAAGATGATAAAAATGTAAAAAGTCTTTGGCATTCGTAACTTTACGCCCGCATGGCATGCAAACATGTTTGAACAGCTTGGGAATCTTTGAACAGGAAGACCTAAATATTTTGTACACAGTGCATTAAACAGGTTTTCAGAGGATATGTAAGAAGTTCTTTTCAAATTTCCAAATTTAATCTTCAAAGGACATTCACACAATCGGCAATGGTCGTTGACACTTTCAGCTTTCGGTTTCCTACCCTTGGTCTTGAGTACAGTTTTCGTTGGAGTGCTGGTCTTGCTCATAACATGATTGTAAAATATCATCCAAAAATAGTAATGAAATGGATAATTATCGTCATCTGGTCAAGCATTGTGTCAAAGTTCAAATGTCAAGCATCATATTTCATCTCTCTTCTAATTGGCTGTCTGTATAATATTAAAAGGGGTGGCTGATGAAAACCTACCCAAATCCGGCAGACGGCTTTTCCTTCTCGCCCTCATCGCGAATATAACCCCTCCCGTGGGTTTTCCGCCTCGCTGTATTCCACATCCCGAATATACCACATCCCTCGAAACAACCGTCTGCTAGCGTATGTTCTGAGGCAGCATTTCACTTCTGATAACAACTCCTAGTTTTAACTTACATAAGCCAAAACAGCACTATTAAACTCTTCTTTACTGAGAAAATATCTAAAATTTGGGACGAGCTAGCGAAATCGAGAATGGATGAGGACTACTAGTCTAGTGAAAATAAGATCAAAATGGGTAATTCTTCTTGCACAGTTAAATTTCGGGAATTTAGAAAAATTACTGTTGACAAGCTGTTCCTGCTGCTTGAGAGTACTGGTGTTAAATCATGTGTACTGGATCCAGTTCCTGCATTAATATTCAAGGCTGGACCTGCTATATCCATCGTTTGTAGGATTGTGAATGCTTCACTGGAGCATAGCGTGCTAACTGGAAATGGAGGCCTTGATCAGACCCTTACATAAGAAGACATCGCTGCACTATGAAATCTTCAATAATCATAGGCCAATTTACCTTTCCTTTCAAAATCGTGCGAGAAAGTAGTGACTTCCCATCACAAGTTCATTTGTGCACCAACAATATTCAGGAACTATTTCAATCAGTATATAAAGCTGGTCACAACAGAGTCGGCCCTTATTGATGGTGATGGCTGTGTGATTTTGCTATTGTTGGAACTGTCAGCTGCGTTTGATACAGTCGATCATGATATTTTGCTGGCGAGACTTACAGAAGCAGTTTGTTTCTGTTGGTAATCAAAGTCATCAAGTCACTTATTTAACTGTGATGTCACTCTGTACTGGGTGCGATACTGTATTTGTTGTACACTGCTCCCCTAGGTGACATCATGCATGATCATGGCGTTTCTTACCGCATGTACGCAGATGGCAGAATTTTTTTTGGGTCACTTCCCATGGGGAGCCATCTGATTGGCTAACCCGAAATAACTTATCCTAACCCTAACCTCCTGCCACATGGACATGTACACTGAAGACAGTTTATAGGCCAATGTGAGAGAATGCTTCTGGGCTGCACATACACAGTCAAGGTCCCAAAAAAGTGATCCTAAAAAATATTGCACTGAGATTTACCTTGCATTCAAGTCATCCGTTGCTGGTAGTCTTCGACAATGCCGTGCAAAAGTGGAGACATGCGTGCATGACATCAACCACTGCATGCTATACAATAATCTCCCGCTTAACAGTGACAAGATTGACCTCCTGGTGCTACATTCCAAGAGTCGTGTTCAGCCTCACCTGGAGTCTGTTCTGATTGGGACTGTCGTACTCTGTGAAGAACATTGCTGTCATCTTTGACAACTTCATATAATTGCTCATCAGTGATCACAAAGTTCATGTTCATAATATCATGTGAACTGTCATATTGCTCACGGTTATCATTCACATCAAAAAGTGAATTATCAGTGCAACAATCACCATCGTATAGATGCATTGTCACTTTACGATAACCATTCATGCTAACTGGAATCACTTTAAATGATTAACTATGAAGTTAATGACAACAAATGATGCATTGTCTCATGAGTTGCATAATCTCTTTCACCAAGAGTTTTCATAACTACCTTTTTAATTGCCCTGTGAGGGTCACTATTGTCTGTGATTAAATAAAAAATGGCGACTTCAAAGCGTTCTTGGCACAAAGGATTTTACACGAACGTGGAGCGCAGTGTCCGAATAAGAGCCTAAATTAGTTCCAAAATACCCAGGTTAAGTAGATACGGAAAAGATGTATTCAATTGAGTTACGAAAATTGCATTTGGATTGAAATCATGATTCGAATCGTACTAACAAGAGAACAGGCTTATAGAAACATGTTATCTTTTTATTTAAGATCATTGGCTCACAATAGTTGGTTACTCAAATGATTTTGATGAATTCCAAGAGTGATGGAGATCAAGTAATTAACGGCGAGAAACCTAATCAATTTGGTCGTTTACAACCCACTCTTGCAAAATATTCCTGGACATTTGCTTATTAAATTCTATACTTGTCCCCAGGCTCCTAAATATAAACACCTTTAACCCCCTAAGTTATTTTATACTACATATAAATGTTATAAGTTAACCAAAAATAGAATATACTTTTGCGATTCTAAGTGGTGACCTACGATAGACGCTGTATCTATCTATGGATGACCGCACGGCCAGCGAGCTAAGTGTCTAACTAGAACACATCATCCACAATGTCCAAATGTGCGGTTGGATATAGGAAGCCTGGGATCTAATGAACATTTTGGTACCAAACTCAAAATTTTCATATGATCTTATAGTACATAGTGGTAGTACGTATTGGACATCTGGTCGATATTACACATGGAATTTCAAAATATATTACAGTGAGTTGAAACTTGACAAGGTGAAACAGTTAAACGGTACTTTAGTTGAACAGAACAGACAGCTACTTGCAGAGGACCTTGGAGAATGCCACAATTGAGAATAAGTTAAAGCAAGCCATAGCAACGAACCAGGCAACAACTGGGGATTTAAAAAAATTCAAAAGACTTGCACTGAAATTTTTGAAGCAACAGAGAGGACAGAAATCAAGAGGCCCATCAAAAAAGAAAAAATATTCAGAATACAGCAGGCGGCATCAATCCATGGTTAAGAAACAAATGATCATTGATTGTGAAACATCTTTGCCATTTCTGGGGCTTCACAATTTCATTGCCACTAAAGTTGAAGTCTTTCATGAGATCACCCACGAATATGAAACCATAACATTGTTAGATAACGAGGAGGCTGCAGGTACCTCATGCACACTGAAACCCTGACTGACAAAGAAATTGACAAGATAAATTTATTATACACCAAAGACAGATTTAATATCTCAAAATGAAGCTTATCATGAACTTTCCATGACATACAATGGTTTACCAGAATCATGGAAAGTGCAGGAGAATAAAGGATTTAAATGCGAAATGGAGCTTATCAGAATCACCTGGTGATACCTTTGGAGTTGAGCAGGATGTGAAGGAAAGAGTGAAAATACTATTGACCTTTTAGACAAAACAGCAAAATTCGTATAAAACTCAGTCGGGATGGTACCACTATTGGGAAAGGTTACATGTTATAAATGTGACCTTCACCATTCTAGACGAAGGAACCAAATCAATGTAAGCTGATGGGAACTATTTGATTTCCATTATTAAAGAGACAGGACTATATGATGATAGCCTTACCCAATCAATGGTGGATATCCGAAAAGATGTTGGTGCTGCAACCACCAATCATCCCTGTATTTGGTGGATGTGCGAGCTGCACCACAAATATGATCGGACACTACAAACGGTGATGATACAAGAACTCCAACAAACATTAAGTGTAAGGTGTTAAACGTTATAATGTCAAACATCCCCATTATTTCCATCGATTCCTTTGGATCATGTTCTGATTGACTTATCTTGGAATTTCGTTGCCAAGACTCGATTGAAAAAAAGATAATATTCACTGATGGATTTCTAAGATCGAAATATCAGTATATGGCCGATGGGAATCCTATCTTAATGGCACCTTAAAGATCTCCTTTCACTGGTATGTGTGTAAAATTCAAAAAAATTAAAATGGCGTGATTTAACGAAATTAAAACTATTTCGAAATATTAATATTGACGAGCTATTACCTGGTCATCCACACCTGGTAAGATTTCAAAGCTATGGAAGTAATTTCTATCAATTACTGATATTAACAAGTTAGCAAAGAGAAAATTCAAGGGAAATCTAAGTTATTCCTAGAACAGTTTTTGACATTATACCACACAAATCATGTCACCCCCTATATGCATGCACTTGTGTGGCATGTACCCAAGTTCATTGAAGTGTATGGCAAAATTTCTCCTTTCACTCAGCAAGGTCTGGAAAAATTAAATGACAAAACTACCAATCAACATAGTCTGGATTGCTTAAAACAAATAATGGTAAAAAGAAACAGTAGAACGTTTAGAAGATATTGGGCGTAAGCAGATAAAAAGCTTTATGTAGCAACTGTATTTTGGGCACAATATTAAGACATGCTTGCACAAATGTAGTTCTTGTTTATTTGAGCCATGTTGTTCTCCACTTAACATATATAAATCAAGTGGCAAATGGCTAAAAAATGTGAATATGATGACACATTTAATTGATAGAGACACTGCAAGCTTTTCTGATTGCATATTATAACATTTTATTATTACAGGTGTATATTAACCATCAATCTATACATAATTACCCTCAGAGAAATATGAAGACATCAGAAGAAAAAGTTGCACACTTTCATTTTGATAATTTCTGGGCAAAAACATCTTCCATGCAACTGTGCTTTTAATATATACAAAATGGATGGCCAGTCAAATTGTTAATATTTTGATTTGGATAACTGTTTTAACAAATTCAATTTTAACATAGTCTGGGTCAAATAATATGTCAGCCAATATCTTATTTCCATACGTTTGTGTGATAGTCACCATCCCCATGAACAAATGTAAAAATGAGCTGCAAGTAATTTCCAATGTGGTTTTCCACGAGATTGTCCCAGCATAAAATTCTTTCACTGCTTTCTTTTCATGTAACCAAAATATCACAGTTTGTGGAATAACATAACAAAAATCCGCATTAATATTAAGGATTCTCTCATACCACTTGTTTCCAAGGATGTCACAAAGACCTCAATGTTGTCAACAACATGAACATTTCTTCCTCTTGACTTTGTGATGAATCCAATGTGTAGATAGATATTGTTGATAAATATCCATATCAAACGTTCTTCGATTCGTATTCTGGAGATTCCTTTTTAGAAGAAGAAATACTTTATTTAATGACATTAAATTTTTCAGGCCTAATTTGAAATGCATCATTATTTAATTCACTTGTCAGAGAATGTAGATAATGCTCTAGTTCACCCATATTTGCATAACTCACGACAACAGCTGTGCCTTTAGGGTTAAGGCATACCAAGATAATTTCTGGCATGAGAATCAAATACATAGAAAGCAATCAGAATGAAATTCCAGCCCCAGATGTAAACGACCAGTCAAGCTCAACGTCTGGTTCTGTTCCACACCACCAAGGTCAGACGGCTATGGGCGAATTAGTTAATGCCATGACTGAGACATTTCGCCAGTCCGTTTCTAAGAACATGACTCCGTCGACTCGCTCCGTCGAAGTGTGGTACGACCGCCAAGACCGTACTCTATAGGACAAAACTTCAAAACCTGGTTGACTAAATTTACCGAATATGGCTCCTTGGTAAATATTCCCACCAACAAAAGAAGAGCCTACTTGATGAATTCTTTGGACCAACAAGCATATCGCGCTGTACAACTGCTTTGCTTTCCTGACGAATCCAGGTACGAGGAGTTCCTGAATGCTCTCAAGACAAGGTGTGACACAGGGAAGATGACTAGCGGCTACAAATTGCTGCTCAGAAATCGATGTCAGAAGGTCAACGAAGATGCAGAAACTTATTCCAAAAATTTGACGAATTAGCTGAAAATGCCTACCGCAGCACTGATTTCCCATTTAAAGATGAGATGGCAAGCGATTGTTTCTTGGATGGCATTGTTGATTGTTTCTTGGATGGGGAACAGTTATTCGTCAAACAACCAAAAACTCTCCCCAAAGCGGTGCGATTAGTACAATAACTTGAAAGTGCTCAAATGGCCTCAGAGTTCAAAACCAAATCAGAGGAACTGAAACAACTCATGTTGAAAATCAGTACGAGATTAGAAACATTTGAAAATCAAGTCAGTCAAAACGTCATCGCTCAACAGCAACGTTCAGAAAGACAGGAAAAAGCAAGGTCAAATTTTATTCCTGTCAACGTTATGGCCACTACGCTCGAGATTGTATTCAAAAGCAGCAGGGAACAACATGCAGGGGCTGCCATGGGGCACGGGGTCCCTGAAACGAAGCATGTAGCCCCTGAACACCAACAAAATACGACAAACGACGACTGAAGCGAGCAGAGCTTTATACATTAAGCAGAAACGGAATTTATGTGTCGGGCCACATCAACAAGCCAACATCTACTCTTCTTGACACAGGTTTTATTTTTGTTCAAAGTGCGGCAACGAGATAAATAATAATGCTATTGGCAATGATAGTAAAGTGGTTCAAACTGCAAAATCCTCCAGTAGTAGCACTAGCAGATTCTCGCTGCCAAGCTATGCCGCTTTTAAAATCGAGAAAGAAACGTACCAGTGTAATAATAAAAAAGGAAAATTCAAGAAAAGGAAGTAACTATTAAGTCGGGGTTATACAAGACAACTTAATGTAAAACGTGGGGAAACGATTCCGTTAAAAGTTACTTCTGCCATACCACAGGTGATCCTTGTAGCTGCTGTAAAGAACCATGCTAATTTCAACAAGTGATTTGATGCTGGAATTAACTATTTGTTAGTGCCAGGGCATGTATAGCCATATGCAGGGTTATTTTGTTGGGAAGGCAGTAAGACAAATCCTCTGAAGTTTTTGCTGCAAACCTGTCTAGGGGGTCTGGGGGCCCCCAGAATTTTTATAGCCCCAGGTCCCAGGAGTGCAATTCTGGCGATTTCTGTGAGGAACATTCTGAGAAAATTTATCTGTAAGGTGTGGTAATATTTAGACTTTTTTAATGTTACAGAATACCCTAGAATGGAAATTTTTTTTTTAAATGGTGTTTTCATATGTCTGTAAAGGTTACCATTAGATCTATCAGCTGCAAAAATTTGAATTGAAAATTGAGTGAGTTATTGTGTTAAAACGATTTACAGTTATTATCCGTGGCGGGTAAGTCAACTGTTAATTAACAGGATGAATGACAGCTAATTTGTATCAAATTACATCGAAAGAAATTGGAAAAACAAACACAACTTCAACTCGTCTGTCTGGCTCTATGTCTGACAGTAAACGGAATAAAAATCCATTCTGTGGTAGTTGTAAAAAACGAGCCAAACGCAAGAAAGCGGACAAAGACGTCGAGAGAGAATTAAAAGGAACATTTATCTGCCAGCAACAAGGGCTCATACTTTGACCAAGAGACAAAATTGCCAGACATGATTGCAAACAGCGATAAACGTTCGGAATGGTCCTCTAGAAGCGAGCAGAAACTGAAGACAAGTATGGAAAGTTTCCAGAAGCGAAAAGCGGCATTACTGGGTTCAGAATCACAATCTGAATCATGATTTTGATTCGGATTTTAACTCAAGTGAAAATGAGGATGACAATTCTGCTTGTTACCAACCACCCGTTGGCAATTATATTGTTAGTCCAAAATGTTTGTAATAAATGCTAGACAACTCTGTAGTGTGTAAGGAGTGCCAGCTTCCACTAAAAATACTTGAAAAAATGAATTCGAGACAAGGTTTAGGAGAAAAATGGATTTTCTCTTGCTCAAGTAAGACATGTATTTCACACCAAACATGTTTTCCTGAACCGATTTCGAAAAGAAAAGGCCAGAAATATGACGTGAATACATCCTCTGTTGTTGCTTTCAGAGCAATAGGAAAAGGCAAAGCCACAGCAGCAAAATGTCTTCGCATGATGGATATTTCTTCTCCCGTTTATACTTGGAGTAAACATACCAAAAACATAGAAATGAAATCTATTGCTGTGGTCATCAGGTGTAGAATCTAACTCACCGGCATTGCGCTTTTTTTCTTTAGCTGTCCGAGTACTTTTTGCAGGCATCTTCGAACTTTGTAGACAAGGGCTATTTCAGTGTACTAGTATAGTCTTTGTTTTGCAATTGCAACTCACCACAAAACAAACCATTAATATCTCTGTTGTTCTTATTGGTGGAAAGTAATTCAATTATTAGAGGGGGCGGAGAATTTGCAATAGCTGTTAAACCGCGCCGAACTTTCACGTCTTATTTATTACCACATCAATTTTGAGTCACATAGGGGCACTAAAAGATGTAACCTGATCGCGCGTTTTAACCGATTCCCTCCAAACTTGCACAGGATGTCAGCGAACGTGTCGACGTTTTTTTTTATGTAAAAACGAACTGAGTTACGGGCCTTCATGCGTCAATTGCTTCTTCCACAACATAGGTCGAGAAAAAAATATCCTAGCTGCTAAACCCCTCCAGTAATAAAAAATCCCGGACACTCTTTTTTAGAACAAACATCGAGAAGTGTAAATATGGTAAATTGAGAGCTTTTTGGTAAAACCAAAGACCAGGTTAAACCGTGGTGCGAAGGTCATGATTTTAAATTAATGGATATATCTGGAAAAATATTGTATTTTTAATTTTTTTCACAGTATGATAGAGTTCTTCGCATACTTAACTATAATTGGTGCAAATTTGAGATAAATCGGAGACAAATTGCGCAGGCGGGTTCTGTAACCTTAAGCACCAAATGCATGTGAGGTGATTGTCTATTTTGTTGCCCTACATCAACAAGACAGAACGCCATGTGTCTGGTATGTTATGTACTCCTATCAGTTAATAATGTCAAAACATGTCTCCCATGTGGTATCACCGCTATGGAGTATCCTTAGCCGGGCATGGATAGTGATGTTTAGATTTATGTATATCCTGGAGTCATCTTATTTTCAGCCACTGAACCAGTTCAGTTCGTAAATGATTCGTACGTGGTTGACTTGTTATTGATTGGTTTAAACTGTAAAGATGCTTGACAGGATCTTTTTGCACTAGGCTTCATAATGGCATCTGCAGTTTGGACGGCTGGTGTCTAGTTTGCGATGTTGTACTTGTGCGTGCTGCCACGCGTACGCAACGCAACAAAATCGCTGCATGGCCATAGCATATTAAGCATGAGTTGAAACCAAAATTTGCATTTCAAATTGTCGCGACGAATTATCTATGTTTACATCGTATTTCAGCACTTGTACTAAATAATTATCGGAATACCTATAATAAATTGATAATCTTATATAAAAAACATATTTAGATTGGGGGGTAGCACTCGCCCCGTTATGTACGGCCCTGAGGCATACTTATATATTCAAGAAACTAGTATCATTAAACTACAAGATTTCTTCTCTTAATATACCATTTGTTTTGGAAAACAATATAATTGGGTATATCTCCTAGAAATACTAATTCCAAATGCAAGTTCCAAATTTAGTAGCACTGAAGTACCATCATTCATGCAATACCTGTAATAAATTGAGAATCAATCTTATAAAAAACATATTTCGGTTTTTGTATGTGGGGGGCAGTTGCCACTGCTAGTGCATGGGCAACTAGTCGGGCACTAGTCTGAACACCATACCGAAGTGAAAATCCGGCGCGGTGCCCAAGTACGGGCACTACCTCAAGGTAGTCCATAAATTTGCATATTGTAAGACTTTTTCAACAAAGGGTGGGGTCCATCTAGGAAACGATTGTCGGCCACACTAGAGTACAGTATTCAAAAGTCCATTTCAATCTTAAAAAATAAATAGATCAGAAAAGGTACTATTAAAGTAACATGCGGAAAGGCGAACTGGCGAGGTGGGGAGGGAACGCCTGCACGAAAGCCCCATGTTTTTAGATTTTCGCCCACATGAAAAACTGTCAAAAATAACCAATCAGCAACTAGCAGGCTTTCCTCGATGATGAAAACATTTCACTTCGGGCCGAATCGTGAAATATCCATGTCTGAAACTCCGTAAAAAGCTTGACTGCATCTGGTGGAAACAAGATTTATTTTGAAAATTTATTCAAGCAATCGTGTAGACATGGAAGCACAGAGTTTATTCTGGCTGAGGCTTGTGAATCAATCGGCTTTGCATTACTATGCAGTGAAATTTTCGCCGAGCGGGTTTGAAGGTCTTGCGGCAGAAAAAATAAGTAATGCTTTTGAACTTTATAACTTTACGAAATCAGTATTAACACATGGGAAAGGAGACAGCAATGTTCCTCCAACCGATAACATTATAAATAGCCCTGATAGAATGAAGCGACATCTGACTACAGAACAACGTAACTCCAGAATGGGATTTGGCCAAGAAATTTCATATGCAAGACAACGTAGAAACCATCACTTATATACATTTAGCCGTAAATCCCTTTATTCTGAAACGTTGAAGGAATTCTCCAAAGGCCCAGAGAGCATTGTTGAAACACCTGAAGGCAAGAACAAGGTAGAAATCACAATAATATAGCTGCTTCCCCTGCTGACTGATAATCACGTGCTCACACGAACGTCTTGCCAAATCACGTTGGTAATACCATCAAAACATCTTTTACTGTCAGCAGTTCCCCCGTAGCAACTTTTTGTTCCGTTTTAATTTAAAGCAGCTTTCGAAAGAAAATAGTCTACCAACACGGTTTTTCTAAAGTCACCATTTTTAAATGTTTATTTCCTCACAGGAAACACTGAATACTAATGAGTTGAGTTAGCCAATCAGAATTTAGCATCCTCTGGTGGACGTAGAGATCCAAAAACATGGGTCTTTCGTGCAGGCGTTCCATCCACACTCACCCCAGTCCCTGCCCCTCCCAAAATCGCTAAACGCCTGCTTTGCAGGCTACAGGTGTATTGAATAGCCTTGGATATTCCTTCATTACTGAACTGATGGACAGCCCAGAGTTTTCCCAAATCCATTTGGCATAACATGATTTTTTAACCAATGCTTCATTGCATCGTTATTTGCATCACTGTTAGTGCAACCTGAATTGAATTAAAACCAGCTTTTTAGAACAGGCATCACATGATTAAAGTGCCTATGCAATGAAACTATTTTGTTTAAAAGAACTCTTAACTATAAAGACTCGCCATTTACAACTTTTTCATATCTCACTTCATTGAGATATTAAGGTTTGTTTAATATCCCTGGTAGAAATCCTGAACAAGATCCTATTAGCATCCTAATCACAATGCATAACGACTTATTGAAAAATTCTACATATCTTTAACATTATCACATGGAATCGTTTGATGATTTGCATATTTGAGGTCATTAGATACATCCACACATGCATTTCAAGTGATTTCATTACATAATCTCAAGGATATATACCGGTAAGCATTTTCAATAAGTTATTATGCAGTGTGATGTCATAAGTATGATCATTTTCATATCAAACAAATCTTAATATCTCAAGAGTGAAGTGAGATATGGAAACGTTGTAAATGCTTAGTCTTTATAATTTCAAGAGTTCTTTCAAACAAGAGTTATTTTACAACTGAATTTTTCATAGGCACTTTAAATTGGAAGATGTATACTATAGACTGTACCTGGCAAAGTCAGAGCAACTTTCACAAGCTTTGTACATGTAGAGGTATGTGTGTCTATGAGCTTTCTTGTTGAATCAACAGTCTGAGTTCTGACATTACACAATCTCTCCTCAATCCACCCTGTTGCTGAATGCAGGCCTTTACCAGGAGTATACCAGGCTTCCTAAAAAGTGTTAAATAAATTGACAATCATGCATGCAGATACAGAAAGAAAAAAAAAAGAACACAAGCACCAGCCAATAGTGCTGTTTTCAGTAGATCAGGATGCATTGATCAAACTAACTCCAGGAGCAAGTTTGGTTAATACACACTATCTACAACCCATTCTGTTTATTATTTAATTACTCAGCCCATTCCTGCATAAGATGGACTAGCTTTAATAATTTTCCACTGGCGAACACTAGACGATTATACTCTAATTAAAGTATATTTAGGCAGGAATGGGTTAATATGGAGGTCGGGTGGTGCCCAACCGAATGCTAATTCACATTTGCAATTTGTTACTAGTACAGTACAGTATACTTACAAATCCTTGACCTTCATCTCATAGTGGAGGAAATTCTTCAATAATGGCTCTTGCCATTCCAATTTTAATATCTGCTTTTGGTCTATATATAGAAATAAAAATTTGAGGTGTTGTAATGAATTCTAGTCTATAATGGAATGATCATGTTGATTATATTGCGAGGAAAATCTCCGGTCATCTGGGTTTGCTTCGAAGGGCATCCCTAATGCATGTACATCCTTGTATAAAGCAATGATTCTTCCACTTTTTGACTACTGTGCTTGTTTATGGGATAGTTGTGGTCAGGGCTGCAAAGATCGACTGGATAACCTACAAAAGCATGCTGACAAAATTATTAAAGGCAGAGATGTAACTAAACCTTACATCTGTCTTGATATTAACTGGCCATCACTTCAATCTCACAGATACTTTTTTAAATGCTTAATGGTGTTCAAGTGCTTGAATGGCCTTGCACAAGAATATCTACTCTGACTTTTAAATTGTCAGATAGCTATCATAATCATAAATTTAAACCAGCTTTTGCTGAATTGGACATCCCTGTTAAAATAAATGTATTCATTCATTCACCTCAACATCTCTCGGAACAAGATCTTTTCTGCTGATCATGTTATAGCAGAGGAACATTTCTTGCCTGTCACTTAGGGTTTTCAATATGTTCTGATAATTTGAAACAAGGTGGCCCAGGCGTTTGAAAAATCGATGTTTGGTTTCAAATATCATTGTCCAATAGCTAATTAAAGGGCCAAGCAAACGGATCTGTTGCAGATAGTGGGTCATGAAGTGATGTTTGGGCTTCAAATTACGTTCTGGGTACAAAATGATCATGGTGGTCTTTAATCAGATGTTTGAGAAACAGTATTTCCTCAACAGTAATTTCCGGACAAAATGAAATCCCCATACATTCCAGAAGAAGTATCAGTTCTAAGTATTTGTTACCTTCAGGAACTTTGTCTGCAATCATGAGTGGGAGATAACGAATAAGGCACCACATTTGTGATGCAGTCTGCAGTCCAGATGCATTATGGGAGTGCTGTAACTTATTGTGACTAATTGGCGAAGGTCTGTTTTTCTTGTCACAAGATGCATAGTCAAAACTAGTGATTCTGCTGTTTATTAAATAAAGGTCAAATAAATCAGCTTGAATTAAGTCTGCCAGAACAAGGTGAACGTCCAGACCACAAACCCCTTCCAATAGGTCATGCATCACATCTGCTGCACGATTAGTTGTGACGTGGAAGTGCTCCACATCATTCAAAATACATGCAGCTTTAACATGATGTCCATCGTCATTGAATGAAAAACCAAAGTATAAACCTCCAAATCCCAAAGAACCCGAAACTGCAGGTACTTTAACCGATTTCTTACTTCACATTGTGAACAAGCGAATAACAAATGTACAGCTCGAAGCGGAAGTTGTCGCCACTGAGAAAGACCTTTGGCGAAGCAAGACGAATTAGAAGCTTTAACAAAGTGCGCACAGGAGAATATGTAGATGCGCAAGTATGATTATTTATAACTATAACTTTATTAACATACATACACATAGATACTACACTGTAGTAGCAAAAAACATATAAGTTACAGTATTATTGAGTTCTGCAAAATAGAAAATAAATTTCTAAATGTTTTCAACAGAATTGATAAACAGATTGTTGACCAGGAACAGCACCTAAAGTACAGTATGAGAAGCTGAAAACTTTACTGGACCAGAAGGGATTTTCCCGGACGAGGAGGCAAAATAGTATGACTACTATTGAGACAGTCACTAGTTTGCGCTACAGACGACGACACGAAACTAAGAGTGTTCATGATTATATTCATGGTGGAGAGGAGGGAGCATTGTTAGTGCCTGGGTTTTTATAGCAGCACATGCCAAGAAAGAATTGATGGACGAACTGATGGACAAGTATAAAAGGGGGAAATACTTACAAGGTTTAATTAACCAAGCCATGAAATAATTCAGCCAGTCTAAATAATCCCTCACTCAAGCAGTTGCTTTTAAATACGAGAATGTCCCGTAGAAAATTCAATTTGATTTGTAAAACACAGTCATCAGTTTTCAATGCTAATGAAGAAGTGTGGGTACCACGCAACATGGAACTCTCACTTTATCGGATCAAAGTATTGAATAATTTGTTAAATCATTAAATATTGGTTATGTAAATCAAATTCCTCATGCATCAGGGATTACTAGGACAGTTACTGGACTGGTGTTTATGATTATTGATCTGCATTTCAGATTACCATATCTCTTTCGGCGGCTTGTGTGGTTCAATGACAATACTAATCATTTCATTTTTCAGTTTTCTGATGATGGTGATCCTGAAACAAGTCAGCTTACTATGTCGATAGGAAGTGTGACATTATGGAATCTAGGAGAAAGGGTTACAAGTGAGAATTTCAACACTTACTGCACTGTGTTAGTCTAGGTGAGAAGCATGAAATACTTGAGTTGCTTTGGCAACAGCATACTGATGAAATGCAGTTACTTGAATCAAGTGTTTTCACTGTGGAGTTTCAACCAAATGCTGATGAGCTGGCAGAGTTGGGCTTGCGGTGAATTGAACCAGGCTGCAACATATCCATCACCTTATGCTAATGTGTGTAATATGGGTGGAAGCATTGGATTGAATAAGTTGTGGCAGCCTTATACTAACAGTGTATGTGAGGAGAATTTAAAGAAGCTGGATGCATATCTTGATACTCTTCGAAAGAGCTCGCCATAAAAAGAAACTTGCATTTATGGCTGACAATGGCATTCGTTATAGTGAGTCAGTGCGGCAAGGTCTTTTTCAGAAATGTATCCAGATATTGTCAGCACCTATTGGTTTAGAGAGTGTCAACAGTGAAGGGCTTGCAGGCGATAATGGAGATGAATCTGATTCATCATTCATTCATTCATGGACAGAACTGCAGCAAGTAAATGAGGAACTTACCATAACTAGGATTTGGGAAACCTAGAAGTCGCTGCTCATATGCTGCTGGCTGATTACCGGATATTGCTGGTTGCTGCCACCATTGCAGGTGTCCTGACGAAAATGGGTCTTGTGTTGGCTGCGAAAATTACATTGCTGGTTGAGGTTGACTAAAGTGCGTGGTCTGAGCGACGGTAACAACAGGGTTAACTGATTGTGAGCAGCTACCAAGGATGTTATTAGAAGTCGTTGGCGGTTGAAGGATGTTGTTAGAAGTCGTTGAAGAGTTTCTAACCTCTGATTGGATGCTTGAGAAAATAGTTGATTACCTCGAGATGGCGCATGTGTTGGTTGAATGCTAGACGAAGGTGTTCTTTCGGACGCGAAATGCAGTTGCTGGCTGGTACTGGGACTTATGTTTCCCCATGAAGAAGTTGTTTCTTCGCAGGACTGACGAACTTCGAGTCGCTGTCGAAACACGCGGTATTACTGCTGTTGGCGGTTGCATGTTACCGTTAGTCTTCTTCGTGGTTTCCCTCTTCCTTTGGGCATGTCGTACGTCACCGCCGTTGTCAAATTGACTCCTTAACACATGCCACGACAGTGTGAGCACAGATTGAGAGAGATGTCCAGGAAGGACAGTCAGCACAATCTACTTTCCCATTTCCAAAGAAATTGACGACGTGGCGTTTCCTTGGATTGGATGTGGATGCCACGATAAATGTATTTTCCGTCTGCTGGGTTATCGCCCATGTTGTTTGGTTTAATTTACCCACTTTCTCTCTTCTACAACAAGAATTGAAACTAAACAAAATAGCGTTTCTTGTGAGATTGAACTTGTCCATTGGATAATTAGAAATGAGTTATAACCGGTTTTATTTTCATGTAGGACTTGAGCAAGAAGCCGTCGCTAATGAAAAGGCACAGCTGCAGGTAACATAAAAACTTAGGTTCTGACTTACTTCCTTCCTATTTATACGGTATCCGCTACCCATGTTTTCCACCATGCCCTTTGTTGGATGGTATGAAAGAACACCGATGCTGTTCAGAAGTCCAGGCAGCAGTTGGCAAATTGTTTGATGGAAGTATAGAGCAGATAAAATGCAGAAGACAGTTGTTTTAATGAACATTGGCCCACTTTTAAAGGATAGACAGGGAAGCGCATTACATGCAAAAAGCAAAAATGGGTGTGACAATCCAAAATGTTGATACAATCAAATGCATTAGACTTGTTGTGCTGCGTGTCTGGCTGTGTTTATACCCTTATGAAAACAACTATATTTTACCCGTTTTACTTTATTTTATAACTATTTTCGCACAGAACATAAATAAAATAGCATATTTTTAAGGCTATTTTTCACAATAAATTGCAGCAGAAAATGCAAAATAGAATAAAATAGGATATTTAATTCCTATTTTACATTTGAAGAGGAAAGCATATTTTTAAAATACAGATAAAATAGACCATTTTAAACCTATTTATATTTCTTTATCCATAAAATACAATAAAATACTGTTTAATTCCTATTTTACATTTGAAGAGGAAAACATATTTTTAAAATACAGATAAAATATAGATAAAATCGCGCAGTGACGCGTCCAAAAGAACTGGGGCAAACTGATTATCCACCTGCATCAGAGATGCAGCTTTCGTCTGTGTCTCTGTTTTGTCGGTCAGGAGTTTCTCCCATCAGCGTTTGACTACTTATCCTATCATCTCAAGCTCCAAGTTTAACTTGTAAGGTAAAACTAAGAATATACATTTATTAAACAAAATGCGCGGTAATACGTATACAACACGTGCGTTTCTTATGTAAACATCTTGTTGATTACCGACGATAAATCGTTTCACAAGGTGATGTTTTGAAGCGAATTAAATCCACCTGACCCTGATGTAAAGTTTTTAAACAGAACACAGCAACAAATTATGGCTTGTGATGCACATGGCTTTCACCAATTCCTTTAAGCGAGATTTTGTTAGTGTTGAAAAATCACGGCGTGTTGTGCTTTGCGTTCGAAGAGATCTCGGCCATCAAGCTCTGGTGCTATTAAAATTAACTTTAATGTCAATCCGTTTTGAGTTAGGGTTCTAGATAAGTTATTTGAAAGGTCACGTGTAGCTTTCCGTGGGATAATAATAATAATAATAATAATTACAGTTCTTAATATACGCATTTAGCTACGCCTCAATGCGTTTACAATGATTTGATAAATCTAAAAACTAGTATGTAGCTTACTTACAATCATAATATAATACAATATACAGGATAAAAATCTACATAAGTATAAAATAATTATAGAATGTATAAATGAGGATAAGAATTAAGTACATAAGTATAGAATAGCTATAAAAAAGCATCATTAAAAAGGTAGGTCTTAATCATAGATTTAAATGAGTTTATACAACTAGTACTTCTTATACTTTCTGGAAGGCTATTCCATAGTTTAGGCACAGCTATAGAGAATGCCCTGTCACCATATGTAGTGGTGTACGATTTAGGGACAACTAGTAGACTTTGTGTACTAGAACGTAAAGAACGACTAGGAACATAAGGTTCTAACAGATTAATTAGATATGATGGAGCGCAACCGTTAAGAATCTTGAAAGCAGTCAGTAAAACTTTAAATATTATTCTATGTTTTACAGGGAGCCAATGTAGGTTACGTAGGGTAGGAGTTATATGGTCCCTAATCTTTGATTTAATCACTAATCTAGCTGCTGAGTTCTGTAGGCGTTGTAATTTACCTATCTCTTTCTCTGGTAGTCCATACAATAAGCTATTGCAATAATCTAATTTTGATGTTATGAAGGCATGGACTAGACGTTCTGTACTAGACTGATCGAGATATTTTCTAACTCTTCCAATATTTCTGAGAGCTAGTGAAGCAGAGCGACAAATACCATTAACATGGCTAGACATAGTGAGATGTTTGTCGAAGATTACTCCGAGATTTCGTGCTTCCTTACTGATAGGTATTAAACACTGACTTATATTAATGCCAGCTATAGAAGTATTTGATGAGAACCTAGAATAGAAATGTACAATTTCGGTTTTGGTAGGGTTACAGCTAAGTTTGTTGTCTAGGAAAAAGGCCTGAATGTCAACGATACATTGTTCAAGATTAACTATAGCAGAATGTCTGTTATCTGGATTCACTGTGATGTAAAGTTGTGAGTCATCAGCGTATATCATGCAATCGAGGCAATGCGATATAATGACATCTTCAAGAGGGGCAAAACAGAGGATAAACAGCAGCGGGCCGAGGACTGATCCTTGAGCGACACCAGAAAATAGAGGGAAGGGTTTTGATTCAGTAGGTCCAATCACGACTTTCTGGGAGCGACCTCGAACATAAGACTCGTACCATTTAAGAACTGTACCAGTGAAGCCGAACTGCGTACGTAGTCTGCTGATGAGAATGTCATGGTCAATAGTATCAAATGCCGCAGAAAGGTCCAATAAGACAAGAATGACCTCTTTTTTCTCATCAATGGCTCTAAGAATATCATTATAAACTCGAACAAGGGCAGTCTCTGTACTATGAAACTTCTGGTAAGCTGCTTGTAACTTCGGATAAAGTCCGTTCGTTATCAGATGGTGGCTTGATTGGTAGGCAGCTGTTCTTTCCAAAATTTTCGATACAAATGTAAGATTTGTGATTGGACGGAAATTAGAAAAGACTTCTTTGTCCAGTGAATTATTCTTAATTTTCGGAAGCAATCGTCCTTCTTTGAAAGTATCGGGAAAGACACCATTCTGTAATGATGAATTTATTAACGATGTTATTATGGGTACCAGTTCTTCCAAACAGGATTTCAATGTTCGAGTAGGAATAGGGTCAGAGGAGCACGACTTAGAAGGTGATCTTTCAATCATTTCTCGTATTGTTTTAGTTGTAACTTCGTTAAATTCAGCAAACGAACAGATATTGGGCGATATAGTAGCCTTAGAAGGACTTGGAGCTTGACAGATAGGCATATTTTGTCTCAAATTTGCAATTTTATCTGTGAAGTGCGTACTAAACTTCTCAGTTAGTTCTTGAACTGATGTATGGGAAGGAAGGAGAGGGACTTGTTTAACCTTAAACATTCCATCAATAAGGCGAAAAAGTTGACACTGGTCAGCATTCTCGATTTTAGATTTATAATATCGAGTCTTGCATTGATCGAGTAGTGCAGTATATTGCCGACATTGGTCACGGTAAATTTGTTTGTGTATCTCCAAACCTGTAGCTCTGTAGATACGTTCACACCGTCGTTTTTCGCGCTTTAAATCACGTAACTCAGAAGTAAACCAAGGTGCGTGTGGGCGAAGTGTAATAGATCGAGATATCTCTGGTGCATGTTTGTCAATCGTCTTTCGTAGTACTGAATTGTAGAGATCAGCAAGTTTGTTTGGATCTAAGTCGCTGTGTTCTCCTAGCAGAGGTGAGTTTGTTATGTCAGCTTTAAAGGCATCCATGTCTATGTCCTTAAGGCGGCGTTGTTTATACTGTGACTTTGAGGCAGTAGGCTTAGCTAACGCCACAGAACATAGCACAACATAGTGATCAGACGGAAGATCAGTTATAGTTGAAAACGATGACAATATGGAGTCTTCCTGCCGATCGATAATTAAGTCTAGAGTATGTCCGCTGCGGTGAGTGGGGGCAGTTACGTGTTGTTTTAGACCTGCAGATTCTAATAGGTCCTTAAAGGCATTAGCAGAAGCATCCGCTTGTTTATCCATATGGTAGTTGAAATCTCCATTTATAAGGAGATAGCCAGGAGCGAGTATGAGTGTTTCAAGGAGAGTTGAGAAGTCATTGAGGAAAGTAGTTGGACTTGAGCGGTTTTTCTTCGAACGAGGTGGTCTATAAATAGTAACCAATCTAATCATCGATGTACCATAGCTGATATCTAAATCTAAATATTCCATAGATGTAAACGGAATACAGTTCTTTCTCTGTATCGTAAAGCCTTTGCGTAAGAGAACACCTACTCCTCCACCTGTTCTATTAAGTCTAGGCACATTGTGAAATTCAAAGTCCTTTAAAGTATTCAAGATTTCCGCGATAGTATTATTATGATCGGAGTTACCAGTAAGCCAAGTTTCTGTAATTGTTAAGACATCTAGGTGTTTAGATATGATCAAATCGCATATAGATCCCGACTTCTTATTCATTGCATGGGCATTCCAAGTACCAAATTTAATATTAGATCGTGGCTTTGAGGCGATACATTTGACAGGAATAAGATTCTGAATATTTCTGTGTTCAGTCAGGCGTCCTGCATGATGTTTATAAGCCATATTATGTCTTCTTGATTTTTGTGTAGAGACTATCACCGGAATTGGTCTCGGTCTCGATAGGATAAAGCTAGAATGGAGTTTATAGTTGTGATAAATATCATTAGCTTTGAGGTTTGATCTTAGATTCAAAAATTCAATTCTTGAATATTTAATTATCGCAATAGACTTGGTATTACACAATGAAGGTTTATCAGCTTGAATACAGTTTTCCTTACTCACTGGTCCAGGATTCCGTTGTACATCCATGTATATAGTAATATCTATCCAGGATAACTTTCCAGGCGAAGCTAGAGATATAAGACCATGTTTTGTAGTCTTAAACACTGGAGACGTAATATTCTTGTCAGACTGAGCGTTGATACGGTTGAATTGAATCGTCAGGGTTACATAATAAATCCGGCCAAAATCACTTCGAGAAAGCCAGGATTGCAGGTTTCCTTTAAAACACGACGGCTTGTCTAGTCCAAAATGAATTTTGGAGTTGGTATATGGTTCAAAGATAGATATAAGAGCTAAAATCCGTACAAAGGTACGGACCCAACTCTCACCGTGAACCACCATGACGGTACATTATATATATATTTTTTTTTTAGTATTTAGTAAAGGATAGACTCCTTTACTAAATACTGAACATCGAGAAATGTGATTTTGGGTTGTTGTCGGTACGCTTGGCTTGGCGCTATGTATTTTGTTTCGTTTATTAAAATGCGCGCACTAACTGACAAATCCAATGTATATTTAGACCCCGCACTTTTGAGATCAGTAGGTATCTCCCCACTTCACCGTAACAAAGGGATGCCGCCTCTAGTTAACCTCACCAATCTAACGATCCGTCAATGATGAGACCGCCGTGGGCGGAGAAGCGAACGAAGGAAGAGAAAGCGAGTACTCCCAGTTATTATTTTTCGACTTCGAATGCATGCAAGAAGGCGGAGACCACGTCCCAAATTTATGTGTCGGCCATAACGAAAGCGGTGACGAAAAAGTATTTAGTGACCAAATACGAGAGATGATTTTTGTGAATGGCTGTTTCAAGAACAAAACTCCAGCAGCATTGTGATGGCCCATAATTTCCAAGCCTATGACGGCTATTTCATCCTGCAATACCTATACAAGAATGGTTTGGTACCCAAAGTAATTATGCATGGGGCAAAGATTTTAACACTCAATTTTAACACTCAATGTACCTGTGTTAAATATCAAGTTTGTTGATTTGTTGTGTTTTATACCGATGAGACTCGCAAACTTTCCAAAAACATTCGACCTAAACGAACTTGCCAAAGGCTATTTCCCACACTATTTCAACACCGAAGCCAACCAGAACTACGTGGGCCCCCTTCCAGATGCTGAGTATTACAATCCGGACGCCATGACACCTGGTGATCGTGAGAAATTTTTCGTATGTCATAACCTAAAAGCCAACAATTATGTCTTTGACTTCCAAGAGGAAATCATCACGTATTGCCGATCAGACGTCGACATTCTCCGACGTTGTTGTCTTGAGTTTAGAGAACTGTTTCGTTCAGTCACCGGCATTGATCCCTTCGAGAAATGTTTGACGATCGCTTCCTCCTGTAATCTCGTATTCCGCAAAAACTTTCTGCGAGAGAACTCCATCGCTATCATCCCACCCCATGGTTATCGACCTCAAGATAAACAATCAGTTATCGCTCTTAAATGGTTAGCATACACCGCCTAAAGAAACAACCTTTCATTCGGCATTCGCGTAATTTTGGTGAACAACGCATTGGCAAATATTGTGTCGATGGTTTCCACACAATACCGTTTATGAATTCCATGGATGTTTCTGGCATGGTTGTATCCGATGCTACGCAAGAGACACGGTCAACCCTGTAAGTCAACAAACCATGCAAGATCTCCACCAACGTACCCTCGAGAAAACGCGCTATTTAAAAGGTCAGAACTACAATGTGGTTGAGATGTGGGAATGCGATCTAAGACGCCAATTGGAAACAAATCCTGAAATGAAAAATTATTTCCACAACTTTGAAATCGTGGAGCCTCTTGAACCGAGACATGCTTTCTACAGTGGTCGCACAAATGCTTCTAAATTATTTCACCAATGTCAACCTGATGAGAAGATACACTACATAGATTTTACAAGTCTTTATCCTTGGTGTAATAAATACGGAGAATATCCCCTTGGTCATCCAGAAATTATCACTGAGAACTTTGCAGATATTTCACAGTATTTTGGTCTTGTGAAATGCACTGTTCTACCTCCACGTTGACTTTACCACCCAGTCCTTCTGTATCGCGCTCATGGGAAACTGATGTTTCCGCTATGCAAGCTATGTGCAGACGGTCTGAGTCAAGAACTGTGCAACCACACAGATCAGGAGCGTGCCATTCACGGTTCATGGGTGACCTTAGGAGTTACAGAAAGCGTTGGAAAGAGGGTATCGTCTGCTCGCAATTCACAAAGTGTGGCATTTCCCCCAACAAAGCAATGTGCTTTTTAAAGATTATATTGACACTTTCTTAAAAATTAAGCAGGAGTCCAGTGGCTTTCCCGAACGTTGTGACACCGAACAGAACAGGCAAGAGTACATCGACGAATATTATCAATGAGAGGGTGTTCTTATGGATCTCAACAAAATAGAGAAGAACCCTGGTCTACGTGCCTTATCAAAGCTGATGCTGAACTCATTTTGGGGTAAGTAGAAATAATGTAGACATGCATATGTGGCTAAATGAGGAGAGAGGGAGGGAGAGAGTGAGCATATATGTAATAGATCGTAATATATTTGCTTTTGTTTTTGAAGGGAAGTTCGTGCAAAAGCCCAACATGACCGAACCCGAAGAATACTTCGACATGCTAACTTTCGATGAGATCAATGTGACCGATGCATCCTTTGTGAGTGACGATGTTATTGAGCTACAATACGAGAACCAGGATAACTTCATTGAACCGAACGCCAGGACCAACGTAGTCATCGCCGCCTTTACGACAACTCACGCCCGGCTCAAGCTTTACAGTGTGTTGGAGCAGTTGGGGGAAAGAGTATTGTATTACGACACGGACTCAGTCATATACGCGAGTAAGCGAGGAGAGCTGGAGCCCGAGACTGGAGTTTACCTGGGTGAATTAACGGATGAACGTGACGGTGATTATATCACCACTTTTGTTTTGGGAGGACCAAAAAATTATGCGTACGAACTAAGTAGTGGAAAGACATGTTGTAAAATTCGAGGAATCACTTTAAATTATCAAACATTACAAACAGTTCATTTTAGTGTTATGAAATATATGGTTGTAGGGATAGGTCCAGCGAAGGTGTCAGTGGACATCCCATTTAAAATTACTAGGGATACCAGCACAAAGCAAGTTGTCACAAAGCAACAGAGTAAAGACTATAGAGTAGTTTACAATAAACGTGTGATTCAAGATCATTTTAATACAGTTCCTTACGGTTTCTAGTGTTTGTGTAAATAATTTCTGTGTTTGTAAATAGGAAAACTTAATAATATAATTTTATCAACTTTGAAATCGTCTAATTTATTCATTGTGTGGGACATGAATCCACGTTTTCTGGGGAATATAATTAAACGTTATCTCGGGATTTAACGCCCAGCGCCCTAAACCACTTGGTCATCCAGACATCTACACTTTTGGCAGTTTATTTTCGATTTATAATAGAATGAATCCAAAACTAAAAGAAGGGGTGAGGGAGGATGGCAGGTATATTTCTCAAACGGGCCACAGGGCTACGAAAATGGCCCCTAGAGCCATTTTGAAGGATGTATCCCCAGAGAAAGGGCCACGAAAAAGGCCCTCAGAGCCATTTAGTAAACTTATCGATATAAATGTTATATGTAGTGAACTAAACTATTCAGTCGACATCATGCCTCGGACACGTAAAGACTGTCCGATCTGTGGAAAGAAAAGTTTATTGAGATTAGCAAACCATTTGGGGAACTTTCACCAACTACCCTCGGAAGAAAGGCAATCTCACTTGATCCGTGCCAGAGCTTGTACTGTAGATTTAGAAATGCTTTTGAAATAATTACCTAGACTCCTTCGAAATACAAAACGTCCTAAAAAGTGGTATAAATAATGTTTCAAGAATCTTCAAATCTCATTTTAACCATGTATTCCATACAGTTAACACATCCTTTTGGGCTCTTGATCTCTGGAGGAACCAAAACAGGAAAGACAACGTTTGTCAAGAAACTGTTAGCGAACGCTAACATCATGATCGACCCGTCTTCAGAAAACATGTTTATTTTTATGCCGAATACCAAAACACGTTTGCTGAAATAGAGACCCTAGTTCCCAGTATTCAGTTTGTCCAAGGTTTACCTAATTCCATGCTAGATAGTATCAATCCGGAGACGCGGAACTTATTTATCATTGACGATATAATGGGAGAAAAAGATGCCGTGATTGCTAAATTATTCACGAAAAAGTTACACCATGGAAACCTCAGTGTAATTTACATCGTACAGAATATGTTTCATCAAAGCAAAGAGCATCGAACTATATCACTTAACGCCAGTTATTTGGTTCTAACAAAGAAACCCTTGGTTCTTCCACTGACTGCTCAAGTGACCAGTTAGACTCGGAAATGGACAGTTTAATGCAACGTCAAGATATAACACAGGACGATAAAGTGAAGTTGTATAATCAGACCTTCCAACGCTATCTCAATTACTATGACAAACGAATGCATCGGCCTGTTCCTGTAAGTATGACCCACACCCAGCCTATCGCAGTAGAGGGAACAGACCCCGAACCTTCAACAGAGACTGCCTGAACCGCCTGGAGAAATCGAGAGTGATATCATAGAAAGTGTACCTTCCACGATGAAATCAAGAGCTGTACAACTGATCAAGAAGATAAAAGCAAATAAAGATGTGGTTGGTTGGAACGATCAAGGGCAAATGGTTTTTGAAGGAAGAACTATTCCAGGTACTAACGTTATTGATCTAGTCAACGATACTCTGTGTCAAAGAAAGAATTTCAACCCTGCAGGGTGGCAACTGTTCGCAAAAGCTTTAGGACGTATGAATGTACCCGAAGGAATCGTCAGAAATAAAGAGCGTCTACATTTGAAGGAATATAGGAACAAGCCTTCATCTGCTTCTAGCGATTCCCCTCTGACGCCGTCACCACAGTCTCCAGGGGCACCAACGAAGCCAAGAAAGAAACGTAGAGACAAAAATCCATATAAATGGCATTCGTAATCTTTTTGTAAATATTTTATTGAATAAATATTTTTTTACAATTACATTGTGTCTTTATTCTTACACAAAATACATTTACGTATAAAATTACGAACTAATGTATCGTTCCACTCCTATACTAGCAATAGTTGACATGGGAATATTTCTACTACGATGTAAAGCATAAAATAGACAGTATTGTCCACACACACGAGACCACGGTGACTGTAAAGTCTTTTCATTCCAAGTAAATGTACTGCTATGATCTTGTAGAAAGGTTTGAAAGTCTATGCTGTAAAATTCTGGGCTTTGTCCATAAGAATCGAATAATTCGCCTTTTCCATCCGATGTGACGTAAACAGCTACCCAATCTGTACCAGGTCCATCACTGGGATCCACGTTTATAATAAAACCTCTAGGTCTTTTCTGTATCTGACTTGGTAAACGATCCGAGGGTAAAACATCTGTAAACACTGATTTAGCATATGGGTCACTTTTGTAAGACACGAAGCAGTTGATGTGTGTTCATTTTAGCTTCTGAAGTCACTTAGCACATTACGGTTGGCATCAATTTCGATAAGATTTTGAAATTCTCCAAGCACCACGATATTTATAGCCCCAGTTAGAGCAGTACCGAACTTGCATTCTAGGGAAACGTTCCCATCCCTGATAGGTTGAAAATGATCTCCAACACATAGATCAGCTGTTAAATCAAACACGTACAGGGTATAGCCATTTGCATACTCGTCTCGAGTAATACCGTTGTCTTGATTCTGAAACATCTTGAAACATAGTTGGTGCCTGTTGCTCCGGCGAACTTTAGGTGAAGTGGTTGGCCAGGCCGGTGTTCTCCATTTACTGATAATGCAAGAAATGTTGTCGTAGTTCTTAAAATTGAAAGGATTCTTGTTATAAACTCCGTTGTAAGCATCTGCATCCACCATGCCAATCACAACTCTATCGGGAAGAGGTACTTGGAATATATTCTGTTGATCTCCAGACATGTTTCCCGTTGGTACGGAGAACACTTTGCAGCTTACACGATTGATAGGGTACTTGGCTGTAATATGTTGAATAGCCTGAGTATGACCTATCATTGTAGTGGACGAAACGTTAACACGGCGAATGCGAAACACGCAATCTTCTAGAACCACTTTAAAAGCAGGATCTTCTGCAGATGAAACCAGGCAAAAGGGAGCTCTTGATCTCACTAGATTGATCGGAACAGCACCAAGGATATAGCGTTCTTGCGCGAACAGATCCGAATGAATTCTTCCTTCCATCGCCACAGACTTGCTTAGGCTTGTATGTGCATGACGTTCCTTTAATCCTTTGTTCACATCAGCAACTTCTGCTAGTGGATTGACGGCATCCATCCGTCCAGCCTGGTCTTTGTAGAACAACGCTGAAGTTAAGTGAGATAATTTAGCGTCTTTGCTAAAGTTCAATACAGTTTCCATATATGCTCGGTAGGGATACGAAGTGCTTGATGGTGTGACCAGTTTGTTGTTCAGATAAACTTCCACTTGAGAAAATAAGGCATGCATCCATAAATTCAAAGGTCCTACTTGGGCAGTGCCAGGTAAGTTAGTTCCGTCTCCATTCGTTATCTTCGCTCGAATGTGTAGGTAACTATTTGCCAGATCGGTGTAGACATCAGAATTTGCAGCACAGAGAAACTCGATAGTGTCCGAAGTTCCAATGCTTGTAAGAGGGTCGATATCTTCCCAAAATCCTTTATTCATTTCAACTTGAGTGTCGGGAACAGAAAATAAGTCCAGTTCCGATTTTCCACACTCGCAAGAATCTTTATGTAAAGTCTCGTAGCCTTGAGCCATTATTTAAGAAAAGTAGGTTTTTCTTGAGATGTTTTTCGTTTCTTGGTCTGCGACCGACTGGTAGATTTCGATGACACATTGGTTTTTATAGATGTTTTATGTTTGTGACCACCTCCTGATTGGTTACTCATGAGTTGTTTAGTACCCTTCCGAGCTAAATCTTTGAAAATTGCGACGCCATGACCTTTGACAGATTGCTTCACACTTTTCCCAGCCAGAATGTCTCGACTGACATCTGTCGCAGCTTGCAAAGCTCTCCGTCCAATCGCTTGTGCTCCTCGTTTCACCAGGTATTGCATATCAGGCAATACTTTTAAAGAAACTTCCAATACCGTAGCCTCTTTGAATCCGTGCACCTCTGAAACCAGATAGACTTCCACCTCGCTGTCCTCGTAAATAATATTGTTGAAACTGCTTTGCATCTGGAACAATTGTCGCTCTCATCTTTAAATAAAATACTGCGATCTGCTCTGTCTGAAGTGAAGTGTCACGATCGACTTTCCAAATCCAAATGAGACGTTTTCGTTTTTGTCGTCCTTTATATCTATTTCGATCGTCTCGAATGATTTCACTTTTACGGGTACGTATTGAAGGTTGCGAAAGTAACGTTAACATTTCCCCCGTATTTTCCTTTCGTATTCACAATTCGTAGAAGAGGCACTTTGACGTCGCAAACAAACTGTACATCCACCATATTCGTGTAGATGACTCCTTGTTTTCTTCGTAATCACTGTATCCTGCTCAAATCCTAAAGCAGTTGCGATATCACCCGATAACAATACCATTGTGCCTTTTTTCACATCGACCAGCACTTTGAGTGTATTTTTGTTGTATGTAAACTTGATCTTAGCTTGTCCTTCTTTCGTCATGCAACGGTTTAAATCTTTAACTTTGTTTGTAACACTGTTGTATGATGCCCACTTCATACGGACCTGTTCCAATGTTGTAGAGATATGTTTGCAGATTGCCTTCACGTATCGTGCTCCATGTGTGAGGATAATTAAACTCGGAAAGGGCTACTTCCCAGTCCCCTGTCAGCTCTAACGTTTCGGCTAGCCTCACTTTAAAATTCGCTACCGTATTATCAGGGAAATATTTCATAGAACTATTGCTAGGGAGCGTCAGATAAAACTGTGTTGCCATCTCGATGAGTAAGACACAAATGAACACAAGTTATAAGACACACACACTTTTATTTCGAAATATGTTTTACATTATCAGCCGGTACCCAAGAATTAAAATCATTAACCTAACCATTTTACAAGATATTCTTTGCGTTTACCATGCATGCGAGACTTAATTACATTTTCTACTCTAAAAAAGTCAGTGTCTTTCTTGATAATACTTTGCAACTCTTGTTCGTAAAATGTTCCCTCTATCTCCTCGTCGTGATAATCAGAGATTTTATACACGGGTGGTCTTCTAGGTATATGCTTCGTTATAGAGAAAACGTCTTCGGTCCAGCTGGGTAAGTAACCTTTCTTGAATGTTCGTCTGGTTTTGCTGATTCACACTTGATCACCCACGTTAAATTTATACTTGATGGGTGCGCTTGACTCGTGACCGTACAATCGTTGCCACACGACGCTTTCATTCTCGTGATTCACATCAACCGGTTTCATTCCAATACTCCGATGTCGCGAATGGTTGTAGGAATACACCAGTTTTTGTAGCACATCCATATACTTTAGTGTATTCTTAGCTGTAAAGTATTTCCACATCTTTCCTTTGAGCGTTCGATTAAATCGTTCCACAATAGATGCATTGGTATCATTATGCGTGGTGAAAAACGATATGTTGTAATCTTTCAAAAGCTTCTGAAATGGTTTGTTGGTAAATTCAGTTCCTTTATCGGTATGAAGTTTCTTGGGACGTCTGCCTTTCTTGCATATCTTCTTAAAGGCTTTAATCAGATTTTCTCCGGACTTTGTTTTCAATGGTTCTAGCCACGCATACTTGGATAAGACATCAATGACAGTTAAAATGTATTTATAGCCATTGTTTGCTTTACTCAACGAATCGATAATCTTTACTCTGCTTCCCATTCTTCGTCTATTGCTCCCACAATAACTCTATTTCTTTCAAAACGATGTCGTACTGGTTTATGCAAAGTATATGTATCTTGCTGTTTTAACCAGGTTTTTATATCGTTTTGCGATAGTTTAAATTTCCCGTCATTTTTTACGACACGGTAAACAGCATCGACACCACCGAAACTTGCCGGACTTTCCCAGCTAGCACACAACGTAATCACAACGTTTGTAAAAGGTTGTGGTTTGGTTAGGTCGGACGTAACGTTCTGACAACTTTCCCACAACATTGTTTTCCTTACACATAGTTATATTAAATTACATAGGTGTCAAAAACCATGAAAGAACGTTCATATAACGTCTCCTGGACGTTGGGTATTATATTACACAAATGTGTCATAAACCATGAAAGAACGTTGTAGCAACGTTGGGATCTAACGTGCTGCAAAAACGTTCGTATAACGTCTCCTCAACGTTAGGTTATCAGTAACAAAAATGTTTTTATAGATTAAATATATTTTTAGTACAACTGCTTGAATTTGAATGTTGAAATTATTTGATAGCAAACATTGTTGTTTGAGAAACGTTCGAATTCCGTAGGTTACTAAAAAACGTTCTGAAAACGTTCACAGTACGTTGCGTCTGGCATGTCGGGCATGTCACAAATTCTGTGCGGCCGGAAATGCTTGGCTCTGTGTTGTCACAAACGCATTATTCAGTCAGAAGCCGAAGGTGTGATACACGTTTCAATTACAAGTTAGTCGATTCTTTGGTCTTCAATGCTTTATCCATCCGTGGTTATTCAAAGCCATATAATCCTTTGTAAGGTAAGTAAACGTCTAATCAGTGAAATATTTTGATCAGAGAACGCCGTTTCCTTATTTTTGTTGTTCTGCAATGGTAATTCTCATCTTAAATTACTAAACATTCAAACGGTTGACTGAAACGGTTGACGCAATGACGATCGATATGCTTATTTTCAAAATAATTTGTGAATGTTCACGTAACGCGTGAGAATAGGAATGATAGGAAATAACTATGAATGTATTTAAATCATACAAACTGTCTCTTATAGAATCGTCAAGCTACTAGTATGAATGTAGCAGAAGATGAGGAAGATGACGTCTTGGAGCATTTCACTAATATAATAAGTTAATTGTTCTTAATAAGAAACAATAAAAAGCATTTGTGTGTTCAGGACTTTCGGTGTGATATTTTGTCTTATAATGTTAAGTTTTTCCAAGTATGCTGAACAATTGTTCCGCATATGGTCAGAAAATATATCTGAAGATCTCACGTTGCAACACATGGAAAACCTATGAATTGAAACTCTTTCATCATGAAAGTATCTTCGTTATAGAAGCGCAATTTCTTAGCGATTTTTTCTTAGCGATTTTTTCTTAGCGATTCGATTTCTTAGCAATTACGGCCAAGCGGTGAACGTAAATAATATATATTACATTCACCGCTTGGCCGTGATTCATGCTTCCCGCTTGGCCATGATTGCTAAGAAATCGAATCGCTAAGAATCATTAAGTCTTAAGAAAGAATCGCTAAGAAATTGCGCTTGTATAACGAAGATACTTTCATGATGAAAGATTTTCAATTCATAGGTTTTCCTTCATTGTGAAAAGATGTGTGAATGTTGTGTGAACGTTATCAGCGAACGTTGTGACGACGTATAGCGGAGTCGACAAAAAAACGTTGTGCGAACGTTCGATATAACGTTTTCCGGACGTAAGCGCAACGTTCTCACAACGTTGATGTGCTTGCTGGGTTGTACTGTTCCTCCATCTAACTCTGATTGCTGAATCACAATCTTTCCACCACAACAAGCCGAAACACAACGGATTCGTCTAAAAATATTTCGAAGGATTACATGAGGTAGCCCACTTGGCAAACAGCAGCAAGTCATGTTCACATGACTAAGGTTGGAGGCATATAAATAAGGAGAAGTGGACGACAGCATATAAATATATATTTTTATTGATTCATTTCACGCCAATATTTTAAATAACCTAGAATACATTTAGTTTCAGGAGTTATTATCTTTTGACAATACTCCCATAATGCGTATAGCATTGTTTCTGAAGTTCTTTTCAAATGTTTTAAATGATCTAAGGTATCCCCATGGTTTCGCAGTTTCAACACTCTTAGAGCTTCGTTGAATTCCGCCCATACACGTTCGCTTCGTTGAATTCCGCCCATACACGTTCATTCACGTTTGGCGTGGCTTCTTCACAGTACAGACTCCACCGTTCTTCTTCTGTTAACATTAAACAGTCATGTTGTCTTTGACTGGGGTGATCAATCTCGCAACCATAACATTTTTCTTTGCAAAGTTTCAGAACTTCTCCCATCAAGGCATCGGTGAAAACGGTCTCAATCAACGGGAACAACTTTTGATAATTGGCTACGGAGACTTTGTCTACATGGACATGATTCTTCCACTCTGCTTGTTTTGAAAAACAACGATTATTTCTTCGAAAACTCATGTTCTTCTAAAGCTTCTTGCAAACGCTCCAATCCTTCTCTCACGTCCGTCGAACAAATATAGATTCGTCAAATGTACTCAGCCAGAGAGTGTATCACTAGCATCGTAATGACTCTGTATCGCTACTGCGTTTTTATAAGCATCGTCCTTAGTATTAATTACTTCCGTCCCTCACACGGAATATTTAATAAAGATGTACACTATATGCGTTCGCCACGCGTTCGTCACGCGTTCTTCACGCTGATACTAATTACTTTTTGTGCGTAACGCTCTTTGTTCTGCCTATTGTTCTATTGAACTACTAATGAGGCGGCATCCCTTTGTTACGGTGAAGTGGGGGGATACCTACTGAGATCGATCCGAGGCAAAGTGAGCTTAGTGTGAACGGTCGACTAAAATTTGAGATCGATCTCAGATCGATCTGAAGCATCCCACGTCCAGAGGTGGTCTAGGATTGATCTGACTCAAACCCCTGCGCTTAGCTACTAGGCTTTTTGCGCCATTTGAAAACCGAAAGCATATAGATTTTTTGTGGAAGTGTTTTCAGTTTAACAAGTTCGTAATAACAAATCATAGTGCATGATAAAATGTCTAAGGGAGAAATTTGGTCAGAAGAAGAGTGTCTCGCTCTTCTTTCTGCGTGGGGAGACGAAGAGATACATAGAAAACTTGGTGGAACCCACAAGAATGCGGATGTGTACAAAACAAGCAGAATGATAAAAGAATCCGGCGACTTCGATCGTGATTAGAATCAATGTAGAACAAAGATAAAGCATTTGAAAACAGAATATAAGAAATACAAAGACTTGTTATCCCGCTCTGGAGCTGATACGGAAAAAGAACCAAAGTTTTTTATACAAATGGATTATTTTATGGGTGATAAACCTGAAGCTCTTGGTCTGGAAAATAGCATTGGCACCAGTACAGCATCAGAAGAAGATAGTGCAAGCATTGATTCAGGTAAGCTTATTTAAATATATTTCAACAAAATATTAAAATTGTATTAAAAAATTTTATTACCCACACTGATAGGCATCATAACTATCTGATAGCTAATTTAATTCTATTTAGATACTAACCTTGTTGAAAAGTATGGAAATGGAACCAGTGTCGAAAAACACTGTCCCAAGTGCAATAAAAAAAGAAGAGGTGCAAACAGCAGGTGTTCACTTTGGTGAAAACAAATGTACTGCGGTATATATACACAGCAAATTCATCAAAGAAAACTCGCTCTCTACCTCAGCTGTTGAAGATGGGATAATGGAAACCAATTCTGTCAATTTCATCATGTTGGGATACATTGTGTAACTGTTGCCTAACTGCCTCGAAGCTTGAAACAAATCTAGTATGTTCATTTTATTTTTGTCAATATATGACTTCATTTGTATGATGCCCCCCCAAGGGACACAATTAAGTTTTCTTTTTGACAGTTCAGTTGTGGTTTTTCACAGTTGAGTTGTAATATTTTCTCGCAAAGGATTTGGGGAGAATTTTTACAGAAAGATATATAACTTACTATTGGTTATATATTTTTAACCACCATTTCAGTATGCCTTTGCAGCTGTATTGTCCATGTGAATAAAATTACACAAGGACGTAGAAGAACACAAACTAATTATAAGATATTTCAACCAAGCTCCATGATGTGAACATTAGCATGTCTACACTAAGAAGATGGCAGGGCACGAAAGTAGTAACTGATGAGGAGTTGAGGAGGAGCTTGCCAGAAGTGGTTGTTTTGTGGGATAAGCTCGAAAGGAAAGGGATTTTTGTGAAACGAGAAAGAGTAATGACTGTAATCTCAAGGACAGAATAAAATAAAACAATACTAGAGTCCCATAAGACAACATTTGGGTTGCGTGGTGCGTAGATAACTCGACAGAATAGATTAGCATAAAATGCGAACACGCAGACGGTCTATAATAAAAATGATGACTTTGATACAGTACAAAATGTTCAGATATACAATGGGCAATAACGATGACAGATAGGTAGATGTAGAAGATACAAACAGCATGTGCAGTAGTCGCAGTGTAGTTCGTGTAGCGAAAGTAGGTTCGAACTACGGTAATATATCGCGTGATTACATATATGACATGTAACTACAAGAACTAGCAATTCTTTGCTAAAATATTTCGGCATTGTCCTAAATTCGAATGTTACAATAAACTATACTAAAAACTCATTTAACAACTATGACTCTAATAAACAAACTAAAATACTATTAAAACTAGAACGATTAAATTATACATACTCACTTTGGTTTACACGTGCACCAAAAGCTTCAGAATAGGATACACGATAGAAGTGTTGAACTACCAGCATAGATAGAATAAAATGGCTAAACACCCAACAGTTGCTAACACAATAGCATCTACACTATAACTAAGGCACTAGAGTTAATACACACTATATTTACCGTTCTTGATGTCACGTAATCGCCAGAAGCCCGCAGTTGTGCTTCTTAATTGAGAAGTTATAGGTGTTGATATTTGCACTAGTTTCAAAACTAACATTCCGGCCCCTTAAAGGCGAATATACTAGGAGCCTTTACCTAAACACTATAAATGTTTTGAAGCGAAACCTTATAAACAAAACCTAACATAAAACAGTACTAATATTACTAAACTACTTAGATAATAGTTCTACTTATCGTTTTTTTGTGGCATCAGTTCATTCCAATAACACGATCATGCTCACAGGTCGTACCAGTTCGGTCGTCTTGGTCTTCAGCTTAACACAACGGACAAGTCCGTCGTGATGGTTGGTGTACCCCTCGAGGATGCGTCCGAGTGGCCAGGAATTCCCATGCCACGATCCTCTTCAAACGGCTCCAAGACGAATAACGTGCAATAATCCTTGTAAAAGGATGTTGGTCAGCTAGTTGCACATACGATTGGTCCTTTGACCTCAGGATCATCGACACCAACGTTCGCGTTCATATCGGCTGGTCTCTATGACCATTGCTCGCTTGACTGAACAAGAAAATCTGATCCTGCAATCCAACGGTCTAGGTGCTGGATTGAATTCCGTATTAACGTAATTCCACTGCGATGGAGAAGACACTGGATGGTTGCTATCCGATTTGCCACGAAGGTTTGGAATCGCTTATCTTCATTCTCTATATTACGTAAGATGCACATACTGAGACTTAGCTCTTGTCGACATATTTTGTTAACTTAATTGCAACGACTGCCGCTGACAATTCCGTCCGAGGTGTTGTGACTGGCTTGATTGGTGCAAGTCTTGCCTTACCCATCACGAATGAGCACTTTATGTTGCGATCTCTGTCTTCGACTCTCAGGTACGTAACTGCTCCGTAACCATGTTGCGATCCAAATGCAGGACAGCAATGCGTTCCTATGAGTTTATGTGCTTTGATATATAACTACAGTAATCAATCAATAACCGACTCAGGGGATTTGATTCAAATTATGAATAGGTAATGAATTATATTCTGCATTATCAAGACAATCTTATTTATTATTAACAGAATTACCAACAATGGTTACAGTGCTAAACACAAATTACCATCTTGAGTTCAGTGAGAGTTACACCGGTAACCTCCATGCAGCTACTGTGAATGAAAATATCCCATATGTCATGCCTTTAGACTATGGTGTACAATGTTTGTTACAACAAAGTTATAATTCAATTATATTAACAATTGGATGTAATACCGTATCTATTTATAGTATGCCAAATGGTTCATTTAAAATATTTGATTCTCATGCTAGAGACTCATTTGGTATGCCCCATTCTCATGGAACATGTGTGTTGTTGGAAGTAAATTCAATTAATAACTTGGTAGAATATTTCAAAAACTCATACAAACCTAATATTTTGTTCGAGCTTAGGTGTTAAAATTACTGTTGCACAATTTACAGAGATTTCAAATATGCATACATGTACCTCCAACACATCTGAATCAAGTTCAATTGACTGTTCATCAACAAGTGATAATCATATTAGTTCTGGACAATGTCGTGCAATGTGCTACTATTCTATTTGCTATTCTACTATTATGGCATGTAAATACTGGAAAGCTGGTCAGACATTGAATACTATTGCAGAACATGCCACAATGACGTTATACCAGGAAGCTTTGAATGATGGAAATGAGTTTACATGTGATTATTTGCCACAAATTGTAAACATATCTGGTGCTGATGTCGAGATAGTATATGGTTTACGATACCAGGACAAATTTTCTTTTACTTCTGCCTCTGATAAATATTTCCTCAGGCTTAAGAAGTCAATTTTAGAGAATACTTCAGAAAATACTGCATTTTTGCTGGAGCTTTCAAACTATTGCTTCATTGCTTGTATTTTTCAGCATGTAAATAACACAAGACAAAAAACAAAATATTTTTGGTGGCATGTAATGAAAGGCAAACAATTAATCAATTTGAAAAATTTACTGATTGTGATTCTGTTGTTGATAAAATTTTCAGTATTGTCACACAACTTAAATGTGAGGAAGTAGAATACGTCATTCAATTTTTGTCATGTTCATGTCAATTAACAATATCAGAAAGGCAAAACATCATAAGAAAGCATAAGTCTACCACACAAAAAAGGTCACTTTCTGACAAACAAAAAGAGAAATATGCAAATATTGAGCCTGCTAAGAAAAAAGTGATGTTAAAGAAAACTGGTTTGAGGTACAAATCCATGGATTCCATGGAAAAGAAAGCTCATGAAACAAAAGTAAAAATATATACATCAATGGATCCTATAAAAAAGAAGGCTCATCTTGAAACGAAAGTAAAAAAATATACATCTCTGGATCCTATAAAAAAGAAGGCCCATCTTGAAACGAAAGTAAAAAAATATACATCAATGGATCCTACAAAAAAGGCTCATCTTGAAATGATTTGACTTGCGTCTACCTCTAACGTTTCCTAATACTGCATAGCTTTAGGAAATATGAACTCAATGTTTTTTAAATCTTAGTTGACTGCCGGATTACGGAACGTTATAATCTAAATTCCGGCAGTCAACTAACTTTACTATTTCGTGAATTGGATCTCTATTACTGCCTACGCGCACACCAGTTTTATTTGCTTTTTTATGTTTTGATTGTTATGCATCGATTTTGTCCAATACTCTAAAGTTGTGTCAATTACCGCCTTTCGACAGGCTCACATTTACTGTACATGCAATATACAAGCTAGCAGGTGACAATGGAGCCATAATGACCATAATCGATATACTTTGCATTTCTTTCCAGGGTTTGGTGTATCTGAAGAGGAATCAAACTCAGAAAACGTTTGTGTGCAGCTTATGAAAAAAAGGTTGCCAGTCTTGAGAAAGAAATCAAGCTGCAAGAAAGAATGATAGACGATTTGCATGCCAACCTTAATACAGCGCAAATGCGTTTACGTGCAGAAAGTATTGCCAGCAACCCAACCATGACTGGAGATGACGAGCGAACCTCGACTTCCTCTGCAACGTGTAGCCATCTAATTGAAAAAACCAGCAGCAGCGGAACCATACCCAAAAATGCCGTGACTGAAGAACTAAATCAAATTTTCTCACATGCAGGTACTTGAAAATGAACTAGAATCAACATCGTTTTTTTTCGTATCACTGATCATGATCGCTTTCTTCTAGCAACACTATGTATAGCCACTGACAAAAATTAGTTCTAGCTTCACGTATGCAGAATAATGTGATGGGTTGACCGTGCTCATCAGAACCAGTGTGAAGTCAAACCGAAATGAATGTCAAACTGGACTCGTGTAAACACCATTTATAGAAGCAGATTTTCTTGATACAGTAATTTGTATATCTTTCTTTTATTTCTATATAGATTGATTTGGAGGACCCGGGACAAAAATCCCCAACAAAAAATTCCCAATATTTTTTTATGGCACACACGAAACGTATGTATACAAATTTGGAAATTATATGCATATTTTTTCATAGTTATGTGAATGTACTTCAGATAAATTGACTAACAAAAGTACAACTGTAAACGTTTGGTGTAAATCATCTTCAGATAAGGGCCGTTGTGAAAAGCCGGAACGGCGGAATATCACGGAATATAGCGGAATATCACGGAATATGATGAAAATCCTCGATAAGCAGCCTCATCTTACAATCTGATAATCTGATTTAAAACTTCGACACAAGTCAGACTGCAAGTACATTAAATTTAAAAAAATACAACTGAAAATATCTAATAACACAACTTGAAGCAAGTAAATTTTATACAACTTGAAGCACTAAAATTTTACCTTCATTTGCTGTGCATACTTATGTTTTGACTCAGTTGAGTACATGCATTGGCTGAAGGTCAAGTGGTCAACTTCTCGTGTCTTTTGACCTGTCTGTGCTGGGAACACCCAAGATAAATTGAAACAAAAATATAGATCAAACTAACCTATTTATTTCTTGCCAGTACTTTTCTTTCTTTTCGTAACCCTTGTGAGATACATCCCTCGCTAGCCTCCTTCGCAGCCGTTTCCAACTGCTAATCCTTCCCCAACAATAACACAATTCCAATAAATTCTCCAGAAGTGAATGCTTCCCATAAACAAGACGCCTGCTAGGCGTTCACTTGGGCTACTTAATCACTGGACAAATTAGGCAGATATGGCGTAGATATTGCTTGCAGAGGTTGGGCGGGGGGTATGGGTATGCAATGGCCATGTTAGACAGTTGGAATTAGATAACACGCTCGTCTTAATTTTTTTATTTGTTAATATTATACATGTGTGGAGAACCTAGATCTGGACAACATATAATTCATTTACTGTATATTATGGTATTTTATTGTCAATTATTAAACTGAAGTGAAGTACATGACACAGTATTGTGACATTTTGTGTACATGTATTTTAGTTAATTTCAGTTGCTGTTTATAATTATACTGTTTTGATAGTGTTCACAATTTTTATTTTTTAAAACTTGTCTCGAGATGCAAAATCTTTTGATGGTGTTCACAATTTCCATTTATTTATGACATACATCAGATGATTTGTAATAATTGCCATGGCAACAGAACATCTAAAGACCACACACTGTTTATGTTCGATATTATTCAAAGCATTTTTGCAATTTATAGTGATTTTTGCAATTTATATTAATTTACAAATGTGCAGTAAATCAAGTTTATGGCTTTGATCTTTGTTGACAGTCGCTTGGTTTGATAATGGCAATGTTAATACATTCACAAACAATGCATCCCATCGATTCAAGCATGTGGTTAAAGCAAAGTTATTTTGGTGGATATTGGAATAATGGTAATTTCTTCGACTTTGGCTGCATGAATGACAGTTGTTTAATTTGATAATGGCAATGTTACAATAATAATGCGTTCCATCGATTCAAGCATGTGGTTAAAGCAAAGATATTTTGGTGGACATTGGAATAACAGTAATTATTTGGCTGCATGAATGGCGACTTGAAATTCCACTGAGTTTGTAATCACGATGATATTTTGGCCTATGCTAGTGATGGGAATTATGCCAGTGAAGTTCTGTCTCTGTTGACTTTGTGGACTGCGCATTGATATTTAAATGCCTTTAGCACTTTACTCCACACTCCATTGTTAATTTGGTCTTTCATATACGATACCAGTAATATGTCAAAGTAATTTAATACCAATTAAATGTAATAAATTGGTGGTTGATGGTTTAATAGCTAGTTCAACTCACAAATCCAACTGTGTTGTTGTAGAGGCCCTTTACTTCAGATGCCAGTGTTAATTTGGTTTGCTGTTTCATTAATACCATATTATGTCGATGTTATAAGGTCATTTAATATACACCAGAGTATTAAAGTGGTAGTTTAGTGCTGTAACTCACAACTTCAACGTAGTTGTACAACTCCAATGGCAATGATGCCTTAATGTAAGTATTGCTGAGGTTTTTCATGATTGTAACAGATCTTTAGTTTTGTCTGAAATATGAAACAGAGAGAAAAGAAGTGAGTTAAAAAGAAATTAAGCTATATGCATGCATATAGGAACTTTGCAATATTAAAGAACAATTACATAGAAATTCAATCCCTTTTTTTACTTACATTAATTTGTTGTCCCTGCATGGTTCTGGTTGTCCAGGTGTTCTACGGTGCACCATCCCAGGGGTGGGCCATTAGAAATGGGAGAGGGGTAAACAAATATTTCTAAGCATGACTTTTCTCATCCTATGAAAAAGCTCTGCAGGATTTGTTTTTGGACAATATAAAGGGGTCGCAAAAATTGTCACCCTCTCCCTGCAAGATTTCCAATGGCCCCACCCCTTAATATATTAAATATGGTTTGTGAATATACAATGTAGATTCATGGACGTCTGAGGAAAGTATGTACAATAGGTGTATAATTAAGATAAACTTGCTATTGTATTAAGATAAACTGCATGTAATTAATATAATATTTCAATTAATGTGACAGACATAATTAATATTCCCTAGTTGCAATATTGTACTACGATTTTGATAGCATCATGATCAGAATAATACACATTGACTACGTAATTGTCAATTATTTGAAATACTGTGAATCTAATATACACATGGTCTAATAAGCTACCAGAAGATATAAATGTAGGTTTTGTTACAATCTGAGTGTAATTGAGAGATTCCATTAAATATTTTAGTGGTTGAACTTGATAAGTAATTAATATTAAAGTCACCAATAATCATGTCAATTGTATAACTATTAAAGACATATCCCAAACAATCTACATATTGTAGGATGTTGGAGGCTTGTTTTCGATATAGCAAAAGTAAAGTTCTTTTTATTTGGGATTGACTATTAACCGCGTCAAATTTTAGTGCATTTAGTGAAGGGAAGTATTCATAGTTTTTTATTTCTACAGTATTTCTAGTGCAAAGTGCCATGCTCGAATATTTGTCAGTATCATGATCTTGACGGTGGAGTTTGAAAGGACTGAGGTTATTTAAAATTTCATTGTCAAAATCCTGAGGTAGTAGTTGGGTTTCAGTAAGAGCTATGATGTCACTGTTAAAAACTCTTGAATCAAATTTAATATCGATGCTATGTTTTTTGAGAGATCTTATATTTAAAAGTGATATGGTCAAAACATTGAAATTGTCTTGCAGTACAGTTGTTAAATGTGGTACGATACATTCATTTCGTTGTCTTTGGTATTCTTCGAGAACTTTAGGATTTGCTTTAACATGTTTACTCTCAATTTGTCCTAAAATATAGAGACCTTGTAAAGAAGTTGCACGGCTTAAGGCAACATAAATTTGTCCATAGTTGAATGCTCTCTGTTTTATTAAGTCAGAACTAATTACAACTTTTTCAAGTGTTAGTCCTTGAACTTTATGTATAGTGCATGCCCAAGCCAGTGTAACAGGGAATTGTACTCTGTATTTCTGGAGAAGATGCTTTACCTGATCTAATTTTAATCTTTGCTAGTACAGGTTCAATTGGAACCACTTTGTTCTCTCTTGCAAATAGGTTGCCATGTGTGTTAATTAAGTCTTTACCAGCATTCAGGTCATCAAATTTTATATAGAGAACAGTTGGTTTTTGGGTATTTTGATTGACATAAATTTTAAATACAGTTCCCTTTTGTCCATTTATGAGTCTATCTTGAATACTGATATTTGTTGTAAGCATTACTCTAGCTCCTTCTTTAATCAGAATTTCATAATCAAGTCCACCAGTTTCAGACCGTCCTCTTGCTAACACTCTATCAATATCTTGTTTCCTTACATTCGTTGGGTATTGATCTTTAGCTTTAAGAATAAATAAAGATCCAGAAAGTTCTTCTAGTTTTTCCTTGTTATGTTTATCAACAGGAGCATTTTCAGCCCAGATATGAAGTGCATCTGATGGATAATTAGGGTCAGATGGGGTTATTGATCTTGATTGGATTATCTGAATGTCATCTTCTGTTTGAGTAGCAGTCCTTATTCTGTTAAGAAGTTCAATATAAATGCTTGGTCATTTTTCTGTCTCATGATTTCACGAAGTTCTATCATTTTGAAGACTCTCCATGGATGGCATAGATTAAACATATCATTTTTGTAAGAATCAAATACAAATCTCTTACGTATTGGTGGAAGTTGGCAAAGATCACCTACAACTATAATAGTAATTCCTGCAAATAGCAGAGAACTTGTGGTGCCAAATATATCTTTCAGTCTTTGGTGGACATGAAGTAAGGTTGTGTTTCCAACCATAGAAATTTCATCTATTATTATTAGCTTTAGGTCAGATAATGATAGTCTTAATTGTGTTTTCTTTTGGTCTGACATTGCAGGTACATTATCACCAGTTTGTATAGGAATAGCAAGACCAGTATTAATAGTTGTTCCATCAATGTTTATTGCAGTCACACCTTTTGGTGCCATAAGAAGAACTGTTGGTAATTCAGGGTTAATAGGAGGATGTCTAAACGTTTTAACTGCTGTATGGTATATTGTTTTAATCAAGTGACTTTTTCCTGCACCACCACCACCAGTTAAGAAAAGATAGAGTGGTTGTATTTCAACAGGTTTTAAGCTGTTCATGTTTTTCATTGCATCTCGGCACCATGAGAGAAATGTATCATATGCGTGACGTTGCTCAATGTTCAAGGACCTTACAGTTTGGCGTAATATATCATCAGATATGTCTGTTGGCCGGTTGTAAGAAGTAATTACTCCAGGGTTAGTATTTTGATTAGATTGTGTTGGATCAAGATGTGATGGTAATTGTTCATTAAAGGGAAATGGCAATAAAAATTTTCTTTGTCTCATTTGAAAGAACATTTAAAATAATATATGAAGACCTTTTAAAATTTCCCCATAACTTCCTTAATTTTTGAAATATCTGTGAACAAAAATATCTGCAATCCGCCATCTTGTTTTATAATTAGATATAATTAAGTGACGTCAAAACCAGGGTAAACATTCTAAAAGTTGTAAATAATTGCCCAAATATCAGTGGAATGCGTTCAAATAGATTGCTACTTCACTTAAAAGTATACAACACCCAAAACAACTACGATTTAGCATCTATAATGACTCGATAATTGCTGATATAAAAAACATTTCTACCCTGGTTGTGATGTCACGCATATCCAAGGATGGTTATGCATATCCAAGATGGCGGAATGTTCAATGTTCTTTGTTAAAAAGAAGTGAAATATTTACAGAACCAAGAACGATATGGAAAATCTGTAAAAGGTCTTCATATATCATTTTAAAAGTTCTTTCAAATAAGATAAACTTAATTTTTATTGCCATTTCCCTTTAAATGATTCATGTGGGTTTGGGTCATCTTGCAATTCACCTTGTAAATCTGCATTTTCTTGATCATTAATTGAATCATATGAATAAATATTGTCCTGGTTTGATTTTAATACTTCAAGTGCCTCATTAAGAGCATCTGCATCAGGTTCGAATATTGCTCTATTCTGCTGAACAATAAGTTGGACATCAGGTTGATAGAACTTCGATGTATATGTTTGATCTGAAGCCAATAGATTACTTTCATCTCGCCATGGATAATAGAGCATAAGTAAATGGTGAAAATAAGATTCTGGTTCTTTTCCTTTGTTTGGTGTATGATACCTTAATATAGGCTTAACCTTTCTACATTTCATGTATTCATTGGTGTTAATTAATTTTATTTTTTTTGGAGGGCAATGTGTACTTGTATCACTTATGATACTTTGCGATTCAATCAAGTCATCTGTTAGAACATCAGGTTTGGAATCTTGTGTTTCACTATAATCAATTTTATAATCTTTATAGTAATATGCAGCAAATTCTGCCAGACATAATTGATCAACAACTGGAATTGATGTTGGTCTAATGCTGTAATGCTGAATTATATTTGACTTAAATATGTCAGTACTATCATCATCTAGTTCATCAAGCTCCATTTGTGTTTTAGTCACACGTACCCTTTTTTCTGGAAAATCTGTACTAACAAAAACAGTTTTTGGAAATATTTTTCTCAACCAAAGTGCAGGCATTGATCTGTAGACACATTCTTGTGAACTAACTTCTCTTGTAGAGAGAAAAGCAGCACCAATTGTTTTCAGACCATCTCTAATATTCATGTTAGCAGCTTTTGCTTCTTTTGCTGCATTTGTAATAGCTTGAGAACATTCAGTTTCATCTTTAGTAAAATATGAGCAGACATATGTTATACATTTGTAGTGATTGAATACAGGTTGCAAGTCAACATTTGCTGCAAATCCTTTAATACCAGCAACAAAATAGTTGTTAATAAAACAGCTGTCTACAGGCCTTTTAAGGTGCAACTCAAAATCAGAATCTGGTGATATTGATAGACCCCAATAATACTCATCCTCAGTGATACCTACTGATTTTAAAATATCTACATAATTTAATGTTGCATTATAATCTGGCTTGGATGGGTTTAATACTTCATCTATTTTCTGTTTGACTGAGGTCAGAATCTGTGTTCGCCTGTCGAGTATATTAGTCTTGATTTGTTCATCTAGATCATCATTAAGAGGTTCTGCTACTATTGTGCTTTTGGTAAAAAATTGGCAAAATTAAATCTACAACTAATATTTTTGTATTTTCTGCAGGTTTTCGAATGATTGTGCTTTTGATAAGTTTTAACTAACTCGTGTAACTCTGGTTCTGTATCCTCATCTGGAAGATAAGCTTGTACATGGTTATCTATAAATTCTACATAAGCTTCTTTGTTGTCAGATGTAAGTTTGGGGCAATCAGAAGTCCATATTAATGCATGTAAGTGAGGAGACCCTCTCATTTGAAATTCAATGCGGAGTGCATAATATATTATTTTACCAATGGGGTTAATTTTTACTAAGCAAAACTTCAGTAAAAAATGTTTCAACTCTGTGTTGAAAATGCTTTGCAACAACAACAGGGTTAAGATTTAGCATTGAACATCAAGACAAAGCATCAACTTGCTCGTCAGTCATGTTTTTGCCTTGTGTTCTAGATATAATCTGAAACAATTCAGGCCATCTAAGATCAGCACATGATAATGTCATAAACCATGTTGGAATTAAAAGTTGTTTTACCATGGCTACTACTTCATGCATAAATTTTTGCTAGTAAGGTGGTGTGCCTGATCTTGACAAATTAAACCTTTTAACTTGTTTACATCTGTTTTTACTTCTGATGCAGTGACAGGCTGCCCATAGATCTTTTTTAAAGCTATATTAATGCTATCAGATACTTTTTTTGTTCTGTTATAAACTGTGCAAAGAAAAGATATTCTGGATTTGTTGCAAACCTTCCACTATAATGTAAAAGTCGAGCATTAAAGTACTTGACTGGTGACAATTTAATTCTTCTATCATCTGTATACCCAAACTGTCCCTTTGGAAACAATACTGGAAATGCAAGCTCTTCACATTTTGTATCTCTCATTATTGACACAGGATGTCTATTTTCTCCAGGTGCAATATTGTACACTTCATTACCTAATGAACAATTTTTATTATTACCACCTTGTATTGTTATGGGGTAATCTGGTAATACAGATTGTAAACATGTCTCACTAGTTGCTTGTCGGTACTCATTTAATGGGTCATCCTTTTCTTCAGTATCGTCATTACTGGTTATGTGTTGCTTGCTGGTATCAGTTGAGATAATTTCATTTTTATCATAACTTGTGCTTGAATTAGCATTGTCATGTTCTAAACTTGTTAGATTTGCACTGATATTATTTATATCAATTGTTATGTTGTTGTACAATGGATTATTTAGCTTGAGCCAGTTAAGGGCATCAAGAATGAACTGGGGACGTACTGCTTGAAAATACACATGACCTCTGAATTCAAGTTTACGTTTAAGTTTCAGCATTATAATACCAGATCTTTCTGGTGGCCGTGGTAAAACCTTACATGTCTCATCACATTCTACCAGTACATTACAGATTGCTCCCTTAACTTTCCTCTGCTGTCCTTTTGGCATTACTATTATATTTTCAAAAACAATTCTTTGTGCAATAAGAATTTGTTCAAGTTTTTCTAGAGATGCAAGTTCAGCTGGTATTTTATCAACATACATGTTATTACATATTGCCTGGCAGGGAATCTTCCCTTTTAATACCTTTGAATGACAGGTTTTACAAATGTATTCTTTGTCATCAAATGACTTAATATCAGTGAATAGAGTGTCATCACTATAGTTGTATTTATTTTTTTGTAATAGTAGGACTGATTTTCTGTACAGTAATCGGTTACAAACCGAACATATATAATAAGGACCTTCTCTTGATAAGTTTTAACTAACTCGTGTAACTCTGGTTCTGTATCCTCATCTGGAAGATAAGCTTGTACATGGTTATCTATAAATTCTACATAAGCTTCTTTGTTGTCAGATGTAAGTTTGGGGCAATCAGAAGTCCATATTAATGCATGTAAGTGAGGAGACCCTCTCATTTGAAATTCAATGCGGAGTGCATAATATATTATTTTACCAATGGGGTTAATTTTACTAAGCAAAACTTCAGTAAAAAATGTTTCAACTCTGTGTTGAAAATGCTTTGCAACAACAACAGGGTTAAGATTTAGCATTGAACATCAAGACAAAGCATCAACTTGCTCGTCAGTCATGTTTTTGCCTTGTGTTCTAGATATAATCTGAAACAATTCAGGCCATCTAAGATCAGCACATGATAATGTCATAAACCATGTTGGAATTAAAAGTTGTTTTACCATGGCTACTACTTCATGCATAAATTTTTGCTAGTAAGGTGGTGTGCCTGATCTTGACAAATTAAACCTTTTAACTTGTTTACATCTGTTTTTACTTCTGATGCAGTGACAGGCTGCCCATAGATCTTTTTTAAAGCTATATTAATGCTATCAGATACTTTTTTTGTTCTGTTATAAACTGTGCAAAGAAAAGATATTCTGGATTTGTTGCAAACCTTCCACTATAATGTAAAAGTCGAGCATTAAAGTACTTGACTGGTGACAATTTAATTCTTCTATCATCTGTATACCCAAACTGTCCCTTTGGAAACAATACTGGAAATGCAAGCTCTTCACATTTTGTATCTCTCATTATTGACACAGGATGTCTATTTTCTCCAGGTGCAATATTGTACACTTCATTACCTAATGAACAATTTTTATTATTACCACCTTGTATTGTTATGGGGTAATCTGGTAATACAGATTGTAAACATGTCTCACTAGTTGCTTGTCGGTACTCATTTAATGGGTCATCCTTTTCTTCAGTATCGTCATTACTGGTTATGTGTTGCTTGCTGGTATCAGTTGAGATAATTTCATTTTTATCATAACTTGTGCTTGAATTAGCATTGTCATGTTCTAAACTTGTTAGATTTGCACTGATATTATTTATATCAATTGTTATGTTGTTGTACAATGGATTATTTAGCTTGAGCCAGTTAAGGGCATCAAGAATGAACTGGGGACGTACTGCTTGAAAATACACATGACCTCTGAATTCAAGTTTACGTTTAAGTTTCAGCATTATAATACCAGATCTTTCTGGTGGCCGTGGTAAAACCTTACATGTCTCATCACATTCTACCAGTACATTACAGATTGCTCCCTTAACTTTCCTCTGCTGTCCTTTTGGCATTACTATTATATTTTCAAAAACAATTCTTTGTGCAATAAGAATTTGTTCAAGTTTTTCTAGAGATGCAAGTTCAGCTGGTATTTTATCAACATACATGTTATTACATATTGCCTGGCAGGGAATCTTCCCTTTTAATACCTTTGAATGACAGGTTTTACAAATGTATTCTTTGTCATCAAATGACTTAATATCAGTGAATAGAGTGTCATCACTATAGTTGTATTTATTTTTTTGTAATAGTAGGACTGATTTTCTGTACAGTAATCGGTTACAAACCGAACATATATAATAAGGACCTTCTCTTATTTTATTGTGAAACTTAGATATATAATCATCCAAATCATGCAATGCGTGGTTGTTCTTTGTTGTTCTAGCCTTTTGGGCTGCCTTGTCTATTGGTTGCGTAGTTTCACATTTATTTTTCGCCATTTCTCTGTTTTTCTGAAGATAAGCCTTTTCTTTTAACTCAGTAGAATTGTACTTTTTAGCTTTTTCCTTTAAAAGTTTTTGTTTTTTGTGCAGATTCATTGATGTATAATTTTTACTTTCGTTTCAAGACGAGCCTTCTTTTTTTATAGGATCCATCAATGTATATATTTTTACGTTCATTTCAAGATCAGCCTTCTTCTTTATAGGATCCATTGATGTATATATTTTTATTTTCGTTTCAAGACGAGCCTTCTTTTTTATAGGATCCATCGATGTATATTTTTTTACTTTCGTTTCAAGATGAGCCTTCTTTTTTGTAGGATCCATTGATGTATATTTTTTTACATTCATTTCAAGATGAGCCTTCTTTTTTGTAGGATCCAGTGATGTATATTTTTTTACTTTCGTTTCAAGATAAGCCTTCTTTTTTATAGGATCCATTGATGTATATTTTTTTACATTCATTTCAAGATGAGCCTTCTTTTTTGTAGGATCCATTGATGTATATTTTTTTGCTTTCGTTTCAAGATGAGCCTTCTTTTTTATAGGATCCATTGATGTATATTTTTTATATTAGACAGTATGAGACTCATCTTCTTCGGGGGTTTTAGCAACGTGGTGATACACATGCTTACCCACAGTAATTCCACCAGATAAAATGCCGATTAGTAGGGACTTACTTTCTCGACTATACAATATACGTCACGTTTTAAGAGCTCGTCTTTCTTTAGTTCGTTGGTTAGCTCTTCATGGTTTTCGATAGCATCAAATCCTCCAAGAGTGTACTATTAAACTTACTAATAAGTAGGTCAGTCAGAAACTCATTAGCTTTTTGCATCCTTTTACGTTCATACTCAACGTACAGTTTGTCTATTACTTTGTTTGATGCTTTTTTAATGTAAGCAACCGATTTGTCCAATTCTCCATCCTCAGCAAGTTTAGTCAGTTCGTCTCGTTTTTTGTCTACACCAATTTGCGGGGTGTCGTCGAATTGTGGTGCGACAGGTGTGTCATTTACTTCTTCTGCAATAGTAGATTCTGCATCTTGTATCTCTTCAATGAGTTTGTCAATTGTCTCAAGATTTTTTGTCTTGCGTTTTGGCATGTGCTATACTATACGATGTGTTTTATTATTCTACTTCATAACTTAAGGTTGATGTCATTAAGATTAAGTTTTTTTCTATTAAGATAAAAAAATAAGTTGGAGATCCCTTTGTGTAGGACAGCGAAGTTTTTTATACAGAGCAGTTACCTTGTGGAATCAATTGCTGGATAATATTAAGAATAAAGAGCAAGCAAAAAGTTTTAAGACAGATTTTAAACGTTTTCTTCTTGAATAATTTATTAGATATATAGTTATATATTTTAACATTTATTGATTTCTTTGTAATTAACTACTGAAAAGCCCTTTGGGAGTATTTAATAAAAGTATATTATTATATCAGCAGAAGAAAGAGTTGATAAGCTTTTAGAATCTTATCCTTGCTTTATGGCTCAGGAGGTTGAGGTAATAAAATAGATTACATGTAGTAATGACCCATGCCTGAAAATAATAAGTGAATGTCCACTATATTACAGTTAATACAATTTATTTCGGCCATATACCTTGAATAATCGTGAAAATTAACAGATGCCAAAATGGAGACCGGAGGTGGTCTATTTGAGCTCTCGTTCTTTTTGATGTTACTGTTGTTCATATCGTATGTTACATCCACAAAACCATACCATGGCACAGCTAAGGACATTACATCAATCTTTGTCATGTCTAAGTTGGATATACGTTTATATCCAAGCCGTTATTCGGGACTGCCTCGAAGTTCTACACTACATGTGTGCCACCATGTCAAAAGGCCAAGAGAGGAATTTACCTAATTAAATTGTCCATGTGTGCTGGGTATCTGTTACTATTAGCAGGTGACGTGAGTATAAATCCTGGACCTTCTTCGGCGACTGGCAATGCTTAGATGTGTCCATTGTGTTGCATTATTCTGCGAAATCAACCCTATTTACAGTGCAAGTTATGTGATCTTTCAAATGTCTTGGTGCTGATCACGATTTGCATGGTTATTGTGAAGGATGCAGTGCTCAGCAATTCACCGACGAGAACTCTGATATGAAATTATGTGGCTTTAAGATCGTTCACCAGAATATTCAGAGCCTAGTCCCATCATTTTAGTTAAGAAGAAAGATGGCGAAATGCGCTTTTGTATTGACTATAGAAAGCTTAATTCCGTAACTATTGGCCATGCGCACCCTTTGCCTCACGTTGATGATATCTTAGATTCATTAGGAAACTCGCAATATTTTTCAACATTAGACTTAAAAAGTGCCTACTGGCAAATTTCCGTTGACGAAAAAGACCGCCACAAAACTGCTTTTGTCACCCAGCGCGGCTTGTTTGAATTTAATCGAATGCCTTTTGGCCTTGTTAATGTGCAAACAAGTGGCCTCTCTTATGTAATCTGTTTGTGCTATCTAGATGATGTTATTGTATTTGGTCGTGATTTTAATGAACACTACGATAGGCTTAAGACAGTTCTAGAGAGACTGCATTCGCATAGTCTTTGCGTGAAACTTGAGACATGTACAATTGCAGCGCGCAAGTTTCATTTTTAGGATATGTGGTTTCTGAATCTGGTATCATGCCAGATCCGGCGAAAATTGAAGCTGTCAACAACATTACTAGCCCACGCAATATCAAAGACATACGAAGTTTTTTAGGTCTTGCTTGGTTACTACCGCAAATTCATTCCTGGTTTTTCCTCAATAGCAGCGCCATTACTACAATTGACGCACAAAGTGGCGAGCTTTATTTGGACGGATGCATGCGAACAAGCTTTTCAGCAATTAAAACAATTATTATACTCTGCCCCCATTTTGGCGTATCCTGACTTTGGCAAATAATTTGTTTTGCAAACAGACGCGTCTGACTATGGCGTTGGTGCGGTTTTGTTGCAACTTGACGATTTAGGAAATGAGAAAGTTATTCCATATGCGTCAAAAGCTCTTTCACCTCGCGAGCGGAAATACTCAACAACTGAGAAAGAAGCGTTTGCCGATGTCTTTGGCACAGCCCACTTTCGCGTATATCTCTTAGGTCGCCATTTCAAAATAATTACTGACCACAATGCCTTGTGCTGGCTGCACACTATGGAAGCTAAGGGTCGTTTAGAGCGATGGATTATGGATTTACAGGAGTTTGATTTTTCAGTCGTTCATCGTGCTGGCCGCATTCATAATGATGTAGATGCGCTCTCTCGCCTGGTACAAACTAATTCTTCAAATTCCACCACAACCACACAGGACGAACAAAAACCAACATTTGTCTCACAGCGATCGTTAAGTTAGAAAGCAGTAAGCCACTTATAGTTGATCCAGACGGCAAGTTAGTAAATACTCACGATCATAATAGCGCCAATTGCCCTTCATCTCAGGAGGTGAATGAGATCAATGCAATAACATTAAACCCAACTATGAATCTCAGGGATAGTCAATGAACTGACCCACATCTCGCATGCATTATTGACATGAAAACACGCAAATTGCCTAAACCAAATTTAACACAGATTCAATATCCTGCACTGAAGAAGTGGCTTAGGCACTACGACCAATATTTCCTACACAATGAAATATTATACAGAGCTCTTGGTAAGAGTAGCAATTCGCATCCACAACAGGTCATATTAATACCCTCTGCCTTACAAGAATACGTTCTAAAATCACTGCATGATGGGCCACTAGGTGGTCATCTGGGTATCACTCGTACTGAGGAACGAGTCAGGAAACGATTTCATTGGCCTGGCATTCGAAAAACAGTAACCAAACATATTCAGTTGTGCAATGTTTGCAATCAAAATAATTCGCCAATTAATAGAAAAACAGCCCCTTTAGGTCACATCACAGTTCGTCAACCTTTTACTTTCTGGGCAATGGATTACATGGGACCATTGCAAACAAGTCATGGGAACAAACACATTCTTGTTGTTGTGGATCACTTCACCAAGTGGTGTGAGGCATTTGCAACCCCTGACCAAAAAGCCAGCACAGTTACGCCACTTTTAGTAAGCCGCATTTTCTCCCGGTTTGCCCCTCCCCCCCCCCCCACCCCGGGCAGTCTTGCATTCAGACCAAGGTCGCAACTTTGAAAGTACACTATTACACGAAATATGAAATTTTATGGGTATTACGAAAACACGCACCACGAGCTACCATCCCCAGTGTGACGGACAGACAGAGTGGCAAAACCGGACTATTCAGGCTATGCTTTCAGCTTTTGCATCAAATAGAAGAGATGATTGGGACTTGTGGCTAGATCCAGTAACGTTTGCTTACAACACAAGTAGACATGACGCATTAGGCATTTCACCATAGGCATTTCACCATAGTTTTTGGTCAGTTACCTAGGTTGCCAGTTGAATTGGAATTGGGAATGCCCCTAAAAAATCCGTCCACACAGAGTTAATATTTAGTTTCAGTTAGGTCCGCATTTCATGATGTAAGATGCATAGCAGAAGAACATTTGTCAAAAGCATCTGAAAAACAGGCAAGGCTCAATTAACCAACAAACACTTGGCGACCATTGGAATCGGGTGAAACAGTCATGTTGAAGAGACCTAAAGGCTGGAAGTTAGGAAATAAGTGGGTGGGGCCTTTCAGAATTCTAAAACTGTTTGGGGTGAATTATAGAATTGTTTCTAAGGGAGGGAAGGTAATGCTCGTTCATCATGACCAGTTAAAACATAGCCATATATCCCCTTTCAAGTGGGCGAACCGGTTTGCCCTAGTAGGGAAGTAGGAGAGTTCCAGGTGGTTGATGTTACACCTCCACAACACGGTATTGACGGTTTTTCAAGTGCTCGACCTGCTAGACTTAGACAGCGTATCAATCCACCAAACAGATACGGATATGGTTAGAAACATGTCCTCGGGACGAGAACATAAAGGAGGAGGATAGTGTAACGGATATCTGATATGGACAAAACCAATGTGTAAATAGATAAAGAAGATAATAGGTAAGTAAATAGATAATTAGCCGCGGATGCAAGCTGCATCCGTGATATGTCAAATATAGTTCTCTAACTAATTAAAGGAAGGATAACGCCCTAGACATAGAGAAGATAAATATGGAATGTAAAAGGAAATAAAGTTGAGTTGGATCTAGACCGTTGTGTGTTGTGTTGGCTCGACTCGTTACAAATCGAAAGAAACGAAAACATCAATTTTGTCCATGTAATTTAAGAAATCAGCCAAGTTGCTTACTTGTTTGGACATAATTTCAGCGCGAAGTCGAAGCAAATATACTTCAACATAATTGCACATGGTGAATTGCTGAAGGCCTTGAATGAAACAATGCTCTTGTGTGTAATGGAATTTATGAGTTTATCCTCCTTTAGTAGGCAATCTTGGTCATTGGCCAACTCATTAAGGACCTTTTTCACCACCACTGTCTCATCACCAAACTTCCCCTTGTAAACCACTCCATAAGCCCAATAACTTCTTTCCTTTTAAATTCTCAAATACAAATGACAGCAAATCCACATTCAACTTGCATGACACCATCTTCAAAGTAGGTAACTTAAGCCATATTAACAAGCAAACAAACTTACATCATAACATAACTATGATGTCACTGCTTTTACCCTCCTCCCTCATGGTTGAAAAAACACTGCAACTGGTCACAAAGTACTCATATCGATACTTGACACTTCACAAGACAGATGGTATGACAGAAACATTGTCTGATCTATAGCACCAAGTCCATATAGAATTAATTAGTTTGAGTTTACCATTTTGAATATATCTTAAATGGAGATAAAAACTTCGAAACCAACTTGCCTCTTTTGTGACATTTTTATAATACATATCTCAATAACACTTTTCCGACAAGGAGTTTCCATCCAATAGCATGGCCTAGCCACCACTGGATATCCCCTAGGGCTGTATCAGACAGTTCCATGACTGATTCAAAATTCCCTGTTGCATTTTTGAGGGCTTTTGATTTTTCAATTTCTAACTGTCTGTAGAAACGTTCTGCAAATTTAACCCCTGGAGTCAATGTCAATAGAATTCAGGGCAAACTCCAAATGTTCAATAATTTGGGAGTATAACGAACGTCAAATAATTTCTGACTTCAAGAAAAAAATTGAGCAATGGATAGCCATAGCAAGTCAGAAGTTAGAACTACAATTAGATAAAGATTTTTTCCCTCTTCGCATGGCTCGGCGCTATCTAGTCACTCTAGTACAGTGTTTTCGAATAATTCAAGTATGTCAACAAGGGTTAAGGAAAGACTTAAAGCGGTGGAGTTGCATGCTAAAGCAGCTATTCTGGAGAAGAAGCAAATCCTCAAGAATAATGTCGAAAGGCTAAGATTAGAAGAGATTGCTTTTTGCAGAAGCATGCGAGCAAATGTATTCAGAAAACCAACATGCCTGATGACAATTTAGAACAGATTGCCAAATCTGTCTGTGACCAAAGTCTCCGCCAACATTCCTAAAACCCTGCATCTTTGCCACCATCGTTTACATCTCACACAGCACCAACAAATGTTTCGCCTGGGCATTTCAGTATCACTGGTCCAGCCATAACACCAAGAGCGGTCACGAGTAGAACTTTGGGGCATCGCGTTCTCGTACAAAAGGGACTGATCAGTTGTGAACAACCGATTGTCATCCACAAGCCGACACCTTTGTATGCTACGAAGGCATATGTACCTCTATCCGCCATTGCTGAAGATAGCCATGAGCATACACACATATTGGTAACAGACACACCACTGAGAGAACATGTCCTGAATATAATCGTTCCTCGATAATATGGTTTTCTCGTCTGTTTTTATAAGCATTTTGAGTGCTCTGTGGCTGTACAACCTCAACGTTCAACCGTTCAACCTGATGGCGACATCGAGACAAACCCGGGCAGGGAAGATGACAACGAAGCAGACTATATGCAAGACTTTGCAAGGTCAATGTGCAAGGGAAATATAAGATAAACTTACAACATAAGGAAATGTTTTACCTGCAAGTTTAAGTGCATTTCATTGCTGAAACTGCCAACATGTAGAAAAGGTACCTAGCAACGTATTTTTAACTGGTAAATCTTCATTTTTCTTTACTTTGCTGATGATATGATGTTATTTTATAAAAGAATAAAAACACTTTGTCGCTGTGATATTATGTCGTTATAATGGCACTCGAGATTTCTCGTGCCATTAATATAACGACATAATATCACAGTGACACGTTTTTATTTCTTCATTTTATGGTGACTTGATTCGAAAAAGTTATGAAAAATTATATTTTACCCCCTAAAACGTTTCGCAGTGTACATTTCTGCCTCATTCTAGTTCCTTGCATAGCTCTAGTGTCAGTGCTGATAATTTGAAAGCTTTACACTTGTAGCATTAAATTGTACCTGAACAAATCACATTGATTGTAATATGTAAATTTGATGCAAATTAGGATTTCTGAACTAACTAGAACGAAGATTTCTCATCCCTCCTGAAAACTGTGCACTGCTAATAGTTTTCAAAACTCAAGAGTAACACTAGGGCTGTGCAAGTTACTAGAATGAGGCACAACTTTACACTGTGAAACGTTTTAAAGGGAAAATCGATTATTTATAGTTTTTTTCCTATTGAGTCACCTTAAACAGCATTTGAGCGATTAAACCCAAATGTTATTATGTTGCTATTGGATGATTGCTCATTATTATATAGAAAATACAATGCATTCAATAACTGTGAATTTCCACAAACCTGAACAAAAACATAGAACATGCAATGACTTTTTTCAAGCTTCCAAACCATGTATACATGTACGTTCTATTAACTACGGTATGCATGCATCAGTTAAATAGCTGTCTTTCTTCTTTCAAAAATTATTCATTGTTTGTTTCATGTGCTGGCATGTTTTGGACTTGGCGATTCTGAAAAAGATATTTGAGACTAATTTTATTTAACAAATCATATGCTATCAAAGCTGATAAATTGTGAATCTGTATAGCAAGTTTTTCATCAACAACAGACAAAAATATAGTAATAACATAAAATTATAATAAAGTATGGGTTAAATTAAAAATAACTGTCTTAAAATGTTGATGGTGATTGGTTTACCTGGTTTGTGTGGTGCATGTTTTAGGCAATCGGCGATTCGCTCTTCCACAGCAACCTCACTGGCATTTTTATGAGCTCTAAGACACGCTTCTGATAAAAAAGTAGAATTCATATTAAGTAATCAGTATAAGCAATGAAGAACAATGTTACAGTTACACATCCCCTCCAATAAAGAATATCAGCAGCATTAACTGTGCACTGTAAATAAATTGAATAATCACACCATTTGGTACTAGATGTATTATACTGTAGCATACAGTACATCTACCAACTATTCAATGTATTGATATTGTGATTAATTGCAATTACTGTTCAAAAACCTCACAAATCAATGAATTATCGAGCAGTCATCAAGTCAACTGTGTCAATATAATTTATAATAGATCATTTATGGAAACAATATACTACCACTGGTATGCTATACTTTATTACTTTGCATATATACAGTAAATAGTCACATTCTCACTATACAGGCCAGTACCGGTAATAGATATTAGGATACAGGTATGTGCATGCTAAACAAGTAAATGCACAATTAAATATATTTTCACAAACTGGTTTGATTCTAGCAATTGATTGACATCAATAATGGATTTAATCGCATCTCTAGTCTTTAGAAATATTCTTCAATTTAGCTGAGCAGATTATAGATGTCATAAAGCATCCAACCTGAATGTTAGAAGTTTTGAGTATGATGTATGGATAACAACACCGAAAAAGTATTTTATTGTAATGAGAAGCCAAAATGGGTCAGGAGTTGCAATAAAACCACGAAAAACACCTAGACAAAAGTAAGCCAAATTGTTGGTAAGACCTCAAATAGCATGACTTGTCCTTCAAACTCATGCTATGTTAATAGTATTTGAAAAACTCACTTGTGCATGATTTTTTCCAAATTGCACTCGAAACCATACCTATACAAATTCCAAAGTTAAACCTATATACTCACTGATTATTCTGCAGAGAATTAGGTCTTTAAATGAAATTTTTCCCCTTAAAACTATATAACGACCACAGTTTATTTGTACCAAGTTCGGCCATAATGCGTCTAGTACTGTCACTGCAACTGTGCCACACAGTGCTGCCAAAAAATTTACCTAAAATGGTATAAAATAAGTCAGTAACTTTCATCAATTACTGTACATTGTTAGAACACTAAACCTAATCATAACATTGTAATCTGTACTCTTTCGAAACCGGATTGTTCAAAAGTGGAATTAGCTTAATTTTAAAATTTTAACAGAAAGGTTTTCTGTTCAGACATACCAGAAAAACATTCTGAAATATTGTCGCCAAGAGAACATAAAAATAAATAGCGGATTAAATTTTAACACAAGATTAGTGCTACCGATAACTGCTTTTTGAACAACTGTCAATCCAATATTTCCCATAAATATACTAATCCCCACTACTTGCGAGGTATTGTTCACTTCAATACATTTTATTATATAAAGTGTTTTGTTGATGGTTCCACCACTAATATAAAACTGATAATCAAACATGTGTTGATATCATGTTTTAAAATGTTTGTAAAATCGCATTGCACTCTTGTGCTCTATTTTTGTTGATTATATAACAAACAGAAAAATACATGGATGCTTGGAAATATGAAATTTATTTCAAGTGTTGACCAGGATATCTCATTCATTCGCTGCACTCACTCATTCAATATACTGGTCAACACACATCCATGTATTATTCTCTATATATTTCATAGTTACAGTATACCACTTCTTTTCAGTCAACATCTCTCATAAAGTGCCAGCCCATAACTTGGAAGAACTTTTAAAATGATAAAGTAACTTCTTTTGAAGATTTTCGCTTCTTCGCTTTGTTTTTGATGTGCAAATGTTTGGAATTTTGTCAAACATGCATAATGACTTTCATTCTCAAACGAAATTCATTAAAATCAAGAAGTTTGTTGTCGTGGGAGAAACATGCACATGTTATTCACACTTTAGTGTTTCCATTTCATAAATGGTTTCCATTTCATGAAAGTCATTATGCATGTGTGACGAAATTCCAGACATTTATATATCAAACAAACTGAAATATCAAAAACAAAGCGAATAAACGAAAATCTTCAAAAGAAGTTTATCATTTTAAAAGTTCTTCCAAATAAAACAATAGTTTTCGATGTCATAGGCACTTTAAGGTATGTTTAAACATTGAGGTTAATCGGGCCAATTCATGGTTTTGATTCATGGTAATAAATGAATGACAAGACTGCTCAAGTAAGGAAAGTTAGCCCACAGATTACTCCACTGACTACCTCTATATTTACACACATGGGTCCACAAAGTAAATTGGCCGATTAATCGCAGTGTACAGTACCGTTCGCGAGTAAGGTAACCTCCACTCGCGAGTAATCTTTCCGACTCATTACTCGCGCGTACTCGCATCTACAGTGAAAATAAATACTCGCTTCTCGTGAGCAAGTCAGTAACGAATCAGTAAAAAATAAGGAACTAAAATGTATTTTGGGAAGGGGTAATCATTTTCAAAATGATGCGAGTCACCATGTAATAAACCAAACAAAACTACGAGGTCGAGAGCATTTCGACACATTTCAAACTTTAAACTTGTACGCACGCTTCTATTGACAAGCGCTTAGCGGCTTCGCATTCAAATTTTGAAGCGATAAAAGTTATGATATTATAAATCAAACAAGACAGGGTTTTAAACAAAACTAAGAGCATTTCGATACATTTCAAACTTCGTATACACGGCTTTTAGATAACATACACACGCATTTTATCGAGTTCAAATTTTGAAGTTGGAAAAGTCACAACGCGATTAACGATATTGATTGTTGTGAGTTTATTTATCGGAATATAACTTTGATCGCTTAAACAAATAAGTTGAACTCGAAGCGCTTGTCACTCGATAAAACGCATGCATATGTTATCTAAAAGCAGAGTATACGAAGTTTGAAATGTATCGAAATGATCTCTTAGTTTTGTTTAAAACCTGTCTTGTTTGATTTATAATATCATAACTTTTATCGCTTCAAAATTTGAACGCGAAGGATAAGCGCTTGTCACTCGATAAACGCGAGCACCGTATATTAGCTAACAGGCGTGTATACGAAATTTGAAATGCGTCAAAATGCTCTCGACCTCGTGTAATTTTGTTTCGTTTATTACATTTGATTTCTCCTTTCCATAATACATTTTAATTTTTTACTCCGGAGATGCGAGTACTCGCGCATAACGAACGAGTCGCAACGAGTCGCAACGAGTCGCAACGAGTCGCAACGAGTCGCAACGAGTCGCAACGAGTCGCAACGAGTCGCAACGAGTTGTAACGAGTCGCAACGAGTTGTAACGAGTCGCAACGAGTTGTAACGAGTCGCAACGAGTTGTAACGAGTCGCAACGAGTTGTAACGAGTCGCAACGAGTTGTAACGAGTCGCAACGAGTACTCGCGAGTGGAGTTTAGTTTTTAGTTTAGTTTAACGGCTTTATTGGGTACTCTACATTAAATAAACCTACACAACAGAAATTACATATAAAACATACGCTAAGTAGGTTACCCAAACGGGAAGAGCGCGAACGGGACTCAGGGACCCATGTGAGGCGCTCTCCCGTTGAAAATTAAAAGTAAATAAGAAAACTATATTACAAAACGGAGACCCTGTAACAGGGACAGTCACGCACTAACGACCATGTACATGGCATATGAATGTCAAATGTCGAGGTTAGTTCTAATTTATAAGTTTTTGAAAGGAATCTCTTGAAGGTGCTAAGACTGCAGAAGCTACTGGGTGGTGCTGTTTTACAAATAGAGTTCCAGAGTGGGACGATTCGGTTGAAGTAGGAGGATTGAAAAGTTTTTGTTTTACATGACGGAACTTTAAGCATCAGGTTGGGGTTATTACAAAGACGGGTACGGCTATGACTAACGAAAGAAACAAAATTGGAAACATCGAGGTCGGTGAGTCCGTAGAGAGTCTTGTACAGGAAAATTAAATCTTTAATTTCCCTGTCATAAGAGAGGGGCAGCAGATCCAGTACCAGCAGGCGTTCCTTATAAGGCATGTCCCCTATCTTGCATTGTAGGATCCATCTCGTTGCCCGTCTCTGTATCCGCTTGGGTTTTGCCTTGTGGGTGCTGAGCGAAGGTGACCACACCTCAGTGGCATAGCACAGCTGTGACTTGACAAGTGATAGGTACAGTGTTCTACGAGCAGCGCAATCTTTCAGCAGGGGACAGGTTCTTCTCAGTAACCCTAGCAACTTGTTGGCCTTAGCTGTAACCATATGGATGTGGGAGTCCCAGGACAGGTTACTAGTCACTTTAACTCCGAGATCGATCTCTTTGTTGACGCGTAACAGGTCGGCAGAGCCTAGGTGGTAATCAAACGGCATGCGCGATTTTTTACGGGAGACGGTCAGGATTTTGCATTTAGATGAGTTGAAGCTAATATTCGACTCTTGACTCCAAAAGTTCGCGTTTGTCAACGCTTCTTGCAGCTGTACACTGTCTACGAAAGATCTGATTCCCTTGTACAACTTCACATCATCTGCATAAAGGGCCGTCGAAGTGTCGTTTTGTATTACATCTGGGATGTCGTTAATGAATAGTACAAAGAGCATGGGACCCAGAATGCTTCCCTGTGGCACACCCGAGGTGACAGTTGACCATTTTGAAGCAGCACCCTCTACAATTACGCACTGAGTGCGACCACGCAGATAGTCGGTGAACCACTCGTGAAGTTCGCCAGTTATGCCGTAGCTTTTGAGTTTCTCTAGAAGAATGCCGTGGTCCACAGAGTCGAATGCCTTAGCGAAGTCTAGATATAAGACATCCGTCTGAACGTTCTTGTCGAGTAACTGACCAATGGAATGTAGAGTTTGTAGAAGCTGTGTAACACAGGAACGGCCACTTAGAAAACCATGCTGTTCTAGGCTAATCAGATGTCTGACGTGGTCGTGGAGTCTCTTGTAGACACAGCTCTCGAGGACTTTGCTGACGATGGGTAGCAACGATATGGGTCTGTAGTTGTCTGCAGGCTCTTTCTTATCCTTTTTATGGATTGGCGTGACGTCGGCCGATTTCCATTCAGACGGAATACACCCGGAGTGCAAGGAATGGTTAAACAGGGCACAGAGACTTGGCGCAATTTGTTCGCTGCATTCCTTGAGGAGGCGACAAGGGATTCCATCTGTTCCACTAGCTTTGGTTGGGTTCAAGTTGGATAGACTAGCAGCTACTTCGTCCACACAAAGAGTTATTTCTGACAATTGTGTGTTAGTTCTAAGTGGAAATGCAGGGTTATCTGGATTGTTGTTGTTTTGTTTGGCAGGTCGAAAAACTGAGCAGAAAAAGGAATTAAAAAGTTCTGCTTTCTTGGCTGGAGTCTTAGCCTTTTCACCGCGATAGGATATGACAGGATTCAGAGTAGACCTGTGATGAAGTATAGCTTTGTGATAGCTCCAGAACATTTTCGGGTTGTCTTTAAACGAGGCTTCGATTTTAGCTAAATACTCTCATGTTTACATTTGATCGCGTACTTAATGCTTTGACACGAAGAACGCAGTTTTAGCTTACGTTCGGGCGTCTTGTCGAGTCGGTATTTCTTTAACGCGGCATATTTCTTACGGATTAGATGGCGGACTTCTCCGTCGATCCATGTGGGCGAGTTCGAGTCATTAATAGTCTTAACAGGAACGTGATTATTAACAACACCCAAAAACAGATCTTTCCACTGGATCCAACAATCATCGATGTTGTTCGTTAACGTCATGTCAAACGGCACATGTAGCAATGAATTGTGTAACTCGGTAAAGTTGGCTTGTTTGTAGTCGTAGACCCTGCGCCGCACGGATTTGGCTCTTCTGAACTTCATCTGGATACGGAATTCTATTATATGGTGATCGGTGGGGAAATTGCACTCAGCAGGAGTGATGGTTGATACATCTGCGATGGTCTCAGCACAATTACAGAGCACCAGATCGAGTTTGTTACCAGCAGAGTGGGTAGGTCCCTTTACGAACTGTTGAAGAAAATTGTCTCCTACAAGATCACACAAAAGATTTTCCTCCTCACTTTCTCCGAAGTTAACAGGGGTTGTTTGGTCGTTCGACCACGAGATGGTTGGAAAGTTAAAATCCCCAACTAAAACAATACAACATGATTCTGGAGTGTTCTGCATAGAGTTGTTCAGAAGATTAAGACTTTCAGGGCTAGAGCCAGGAGGACGATAAAACGTGTAGAGGATTACAGCTTTGTTGTTTGCTTTGGTGAGTTCAAGTACGACAAGTTCCATGCCCTCACTCTCGAGATCCGGCCGTTTAGTTGCTTGCAGGTTCTCCTTCACTGCGACTAAAACACCTCCGCCAACTTTTCCAATTCTGTCTCGGCAGAAAATATTGTAGTCTGGTAGCAGTTCCGAGGACATAATTGTGTCATTTAACCAGGTTTCACAAATGCAGATGACATCATAGGTGCCGCCAAGTAACAAGGATATTTTGCAAACTTTACAGGACGGGTCGCTGTCAAGCGTGACGAAAGCTTTTAGACTTCTGGCGTTTAAATAAAGGACATTTAGGCTTTCAACGTTAGAATCATTTCTCCGGGTTAAAGGACCTGGATTTGTTGCAATATCACCAGCAAGAAGAAGCAGAATAGACGCATGCGAAATTCTACGATCAATTTGTAAGTTCAATCCGTAGCGATGTCGACGATTAGAAGGCAAGTTGAATTTTCTTAGTGCCACATCACGAGTAGATACCCACACGTAGCATAGTTTCTCGGGCAGGCATGTAAGTTCTGAGTTGATAAGAATGTTTCGGTAAGGAGGTTACCTTACTCGCGAATGGTACTGTATAAAATGTACCATTAAGTACACTGCTGTTACAACAGGTCTCAAATAAGAACAATTATCAAAAAATTATCACAACTTGAAATAAATATTGTATTATTACCATCTTTTTCTTAAATGTCTCTTCTCCAAGATGACCACAGATGACCACACATTGTTTCCAATTCTTCAATGGTGTCCAATAGTTTCGGTAAAACATCTTGGACTCCCCTTGTTGCACCAAGCAACACTCGTAGCATTGCAAGCCCTTCGTCTTGCTTTTGGAGAATCGTTTCTAGTTTGGTCAAAACCGTTCTTTGAAAGTCTACATGTAGATAGTAACGACGAAGCCATGTTTCAGTGCGCATGCTCTTTATCGAAAATTGGTAATAAAATATACTATAAATATTATAATAATTTAGCCATTACGTTCGGCTAAATGATCGGTGCTGGAATCAAAGTCGCTGCACAAGCGTAATGCCACGCTAATGCAGGCGGGAAGTACGGCTGAGCCGTTTTTCATATAATCAGCCAAACTTAATTGATTCAGATGGCTAACTTCTCATGAACTTAATAATAATTCATGGAATAATGTTTGACTCAGGAGAAGTAACATTTTCTTTTCACTCACAATTTACAACGGCCATAAATACAAACAATATAAACGTGACTTTTCTATAAATGAATATTAACTATAAGTCTTTTAGTCTTTAATCTACTGAACTTGCCATTATTGAACTTGTAGACAAAATAACAAGAGCAATAGACAAAGGAGAATACACAATTGGTATATTTCTAGATTTGTCAAAAGCATTTGACACTATTAATCACAAGATTCTGATTAAAAAACTAGATCACTATGGCATAAGGGGAACACCTCAAAAATGGTTTGAAAATTACTTAGAGAATAGGAAACAAATCGCAAAATACAACCAAGTAAAATCAAAAGAAATGACAATCACAAGTGGTGTTCCACAGGGTCAATATTAGGACCGCTCCTATTTCTTTTATACATTAATGACATCCAAAACTGCAGTCAAATAGTACCAATGATATTATTTGCAGATGATATAAATGTATTTTACAGTAACAATTGTTTTAAGAAACTCAACGAAATTATACAAATAGAAATTGATAAAATAGCTGAATGGCTTAGTATAAATAAATTATCAATTAACAGAACACAACATTTCTGGGTATCATAATTGACGAATGTTTAACATGAAAGACCATATAGCTATGGTGTCAAAAAAGATTATTAAATCTGCTGGTTTGATAGCCATAATATGGCATTTTACTAATTTGAATACTCTTAAACTAATATTATGCATTACTCTATCCATATCTTATCTATGGTAACTTAATATGGGGTAATACATACAACAAACTAATCCAAATATTAATGAATATCCAGAAAAAGATTGTATGCTTAATGACTTTCAACTCCTATATGGAACACACTAAACCAATTTTTGAAAATTTGAAAATATTAAATATCTATAAAATCAATGATTATTTGACTAGTTTGTTCATGTTTCGTTACCATTACATTAAACATTTACCAGACGTTTTCACAAATTATTTTGTATCAAACAATCAAATCCATCATCATAACACAAGAAATGCATCAAAACTGCATAAATCTTATAAAATAATAAATTATGCAAAACATACTCTTTCCAAGAAGGGCATTGATATTTGGAATGGTTTGGAAACTAAACTAAAAAATATTAAATCCTACACATCTTATAAAATGGAAACAAATAAATATTTTTTACATAATTAATTTTTTAATTATTTCCCAAAGATACCTTATATGTTGTTATTACTTTATTACCAATATAGATGTCTTTCTGTAAATAGTTTCTCGTTATATTTCTTTCATTGGATCCTGCATTCTAATCTCAAAACAATATTACTAACTTTTTGTTAATTAGTTTGTCTGCTACTTTTTATATACTGAACTATTATATATTTGTAGTTCAGTATATAAAATTATACTGAATTATACCTTCATTATACTGCACTTATTAATCTCTGTTAATAATTTTCTAATATAATAATTTTCTAATATAATAATTTTCTAATATAATAATTTTCTTCTATCTTTATTCTTTAATGATAATTCTCTTTAAACTTTTTATAAACCTTTTTGAACTGATTATATATAAATAGATTAACAAATAACTTGTACTAGGGGTCTTATTTAAAAAGCCTTTTAGGTTTCTAGTAGGCCCCTAGCCCAAAAAAAAGATGTCGAATAATTCTCATAATTATGTAAATAGTTCAAATGTATGGGCGAAAATAAATAATAATAATCTTCTTCGTAATTGTCCTTCAGAGTCCACCATGATCTTCCAAGAAATGGCATTCATTGTCACTATTTAAAGAAACATGCTCATAATTATCTTCTCGATTCTCTGTTGATCGATCTTTCTCATTGATTTTTTGCATCGGCTCAGTGACTGTGACAGCTTTATGATCCTGCTTGATCGACTTCAAGGTCAGCTTGCAATGTTTTTATATTAGAAAATGTTTCATCAAACTGATTTTCTAATTTGTCTGTTCTACCCTCTCCATGGTGACTCATCTCTTGACAGAAATTTGTGTAGTGATTGTCTGTCAGGAAGTGTGCCTTTTCCATTTTATAAGAATTTTTGTGTATTGAATTCAAACTAGGGCCACTATCTTCCAGCCAGTTCGACACCAGCTTCAACTCTTTAGATATGTTTTCTTCAATATCCAATGGACCTCAATAACTCCCTGAATTTTGTGAAATCACGAGTTGTCAAAGAAAGGGTCATTGCCAATCTTGGTAGCTTTACTGTTCGAAAAGTCATTCAATTCCCTACTCAGAAGACCAGTTTCTTTTATTATTTCGTCCTCGGTATACACTTTTCCCTGTTTGTTTCACAACAGTCTGATAATTTGACTGGAGATTATCTTTGTTATCAACTGCTTCTACATTTAAATTTTTCGAACAATGAAGGATTAACTACTGCAGTAGCAGGCAACAAGAGTAGATATGTTGCCAGTTCCTGTCATGTGCAGCACATATATGACAAGATATTTTCTTTCTTGTTTCCTTTTTAACGGTGTTCCAAATGCCATAACATCGTACCCAGCATTCAGTGAAAGCTTTGAATGAATTATCTTCCTTAGTTCTTTTAAAGGAACATCAAAATCGACATAATTTAGTATTCCAATAGTTTTTTCGGTCTTGCTGTTCGTTATGTGTAATCATTCCCGACATGGTGATTATAGAACACCTTGGAAACATGTAAAATGTCATATTCATTAAGCTTCGTTTTCGAACTTCCTATCTAATGAGAAAAATTTTTCATACCGTCAATTGGAAAATGATGTTCAGGAATATGATTTATCACATTTAAAGCATAGTGTGATATTCATGTGATCGGAAAAACTGCTCATATAATTATTAATATTCGTGACCATGACAGCTATACAAGTTGTGAAGGATGGTAAAAAGATCGGGTTTTACCTGGTTTTCACGAATGAGACACATTAACGAACCTGTGTGAGATATTTGAGGATTTGGATGTAAGCAACATTGCATTCACCTTTGAAGGATCAGTGCTTGATTTTGAACAGGAGAGTGCGCTAAATGTTGCAGCAATATCGCAAAAAGCAAATCGTGTCTCCGAAGACGAAAGTTGTTTGGTGATTGAGATAATTTCGTTTACACTAACATCCGAGCCTAGACAGCCAAAAGAATCACCTCAAATTTGTTGCTCAGTGGCAGTGCTCTAAGCATTACAAGTACTGATGATGGTCACAACTCTCCCTCTGGCTCTGCATCGTTCATCAACAGCACAAATGAAGATTCGCAATAAGATATGGAAACAAATCACTTCAAACTCAGCAACATATTTGCATAGTTCGAGTTCATGGGAAGTGTGAGGTGTCAAAATGTACACACACAAAGTGATAGAAGCTGCAAAAAGTGTGGAGAAGAAAAGGAGAATTTTTTGGAATGGTGTGGCCAAAAAGATATGCAGAGAGACTACAAGATCTAAGAAAATCATAGGGAAAACCATCAACGAAGAATGGAGAAAACAGCAGGCTAACTGAGGCCGAGGGGACAAATGTCACATTAAAGTTGGGAACTATTGGGAAAAATGCTCAATGAATTCGTAAAAACCAGGAGCTGAATAAAATAAAATTTTAAGATGGAAGACTAGAGCATTGACATTGCTATTGTTGTCACACATAAAGTTCAGTACCAAGATGAAATTCAAAACGACGTAAATTTAGCAGAACATACAAGCGATAAGAACACTAAATTGACAATGAAACGCAATGACTGTCGAATTTAACCTATCCGCAACTTTCGAAGTCTTGGTACAGAAACGTATCAAAATAGATTGCTATGACACATGTAATGACACCGAGACATCAAATAAAATGAAAAGAAAATACAAAGAGGATATGGTAGGTAGCCAAAAAAGCATAAGACCAGCATGCAAATAATCGACAAAACAAGCTCGTTATCGTTTGCAAGTCTATCCCATAAATGGTACGTTTTGAAAACGGTAAAGGAGAAGTTATGTTTTCCAAAGTTGTCACTAAAATGGTTTCAGAGGCAAAATGTACACCTTCCCCATGACCAAATGCCAGAAAAAGCTCCAGAAACTTGCCAATCGTGCTGTTCCACATCATCCTCCAGTATCAATTTACCATTCGATGTAGGTTCAAAGTAAGTAACCATTAAGGAGTTGACAATATCCCCTTGAAATTCATAACAAAGAAATGGTACAAGAGGAGAGGTGAGGTGTACTTGTTCTCAATAATTGCAGTAGGAAAAAGCAGTTGGTGGCTAGTGAGATTATTATGACAATATTCAGGCACTCAAACATATGAATAAAAATCTTCTTACAGGCTGACGAAAACAACACAATGATAAAAGTTGGAAATTATATCTTGGAAAAAAGCCCTTTAGTAGCCACGGAAAACAATGGCAGTTTGAAGAAAAGAAGGTATCGGTCGTCTGAAATACTGCAACAAATAGTACAGCATCATTTAAATATCATCTAGGTTAAAATTAGAGGCAAGGCATGCCTCATGAAAATAGGAATGAGAACATTTTGGAGATTGCATCAGGATTAGAAGGTATAATTGGACGATGTTTACAAGAAGATCTCAACACACATCTAGAGATCATATACTGATAGGATCACTGCTGAAAAAATCAATCAGGTTTGCTCAATTTAAAAAAGAACTATTAGGTAAGTTTCAAATTGAAGTTTAGAGATCTCGAGAAAACATCACAAATTGTGAGGAATGACCCAACTAACGAACAACAAAGGAGATTGACTAAACAACTGCTCAGAGAACGAAAAACGAATTTAATTTGCAATATGAAACAAGAAGAAGAAGAAGAAAGATGCTAGCTGATATTTTTCCTAAACTGAAATTTGTTATGGAGGAAATTGTTATCCTAGAAAGTACTGGGATGCTACATGGTGGGATTGAAAGTCATCCAAGGCGTACCACAGACATTGTATACAAAGCAGGCGACAACACACTATTTATGCAACAGGCACGAGATATCCTACTGAAGGTTATACAAGAACACCTATTCCGCCAAACGTCACACCATGCTGGGAAAGGTGTTAATGCAAGAATATCGCTGAAGAGTCACCAGATCACTCAAAACATGTGGTAAACTTACATTGGACGACTAAGAATGTCAACCTTCTGCTGGAAAAATGGAAAGATGTGCTGATGATTATATCATTGATTCCGAAGGATAGTGCAAAGTTTCAAGACACACGATAAGCAAATCGCTATGTGACATGCATGCATATTGAGTACCTCAGTTCGCTAGAGTATAGTTTTATAACTTGTAAGTCGAAGAGTTGGAACGCAAAATTTTATTAATATATTTGGATGTTTACGTTATGTGACAACATGGTTTTGAACGAACTTGCGAACTTCCATACATTCTGTGGCAGGTTGTTCGAATACTGGTAGCGATTTTTTTCAACCATCAAAAGTTGTCCCATGCATGCTCGGTATGACATCAGATTAGCCTACGTACCAGACGGTTGTTTTCTGCCTCGCTGGTTTTCTGCCTCGCTGTATTCCGCGCCCCGAATATAATCCCTCTCCCCAAACAACCGTCTGCTACATCAGATTAGCCTTAGCATTTGTTATTTATAAATTTAAGTTTTAAGTTTTAAAATTTAAGTTTAAAATTACAGAAATGTGCTTTTGTTGCAAGTAGCAGCAACTTTGTTGCTCGTATTACTGAGCCGATTTTTTTACTGAGACAGGTGAAAGTCACTTTTGACCAAAGCCTAACTAATGCCGTCTATCCAATGACACATCTATTTATGGATACATCCGCACAGAAGAAATAAAGAGCATCGAACTCACCAGAACTGCACGTGCAGCAGTGCTTGTCAACATTGCTTTTAATGTGCACGAAACCACCTTCTGTGCCATGAATGAAATACTTTATCTTCTAACCAGACACACATTGGACAACATTTTTAGGAATCCAAGAACAGGAAAACTAAAATCTGTGCTATCATTTATTGTCGACATTGGCCATGGCGAAGATCCTGATAGCCCATTGACTGAGAGATGGGCATGGCAAGGTTGTTGCAATTGCTGGGACTTACTCAGAAATAATTTGCTGAATACAACAGTAAATGGAATTTTGTAGAAAGTGCATGCCGCAGAAAGTATGTCTTTATCGCGACATGGTACCTTTAATAGTAAACCAACCCACTCTGCCACAGCAATTGGAAGTATGGAGCATTTAGAGAATATGGAGCATTTAGAGAATATGGAGCAAATGATGTTAAAGACTGCTTCTCTCAAGCCCGTCTTGCCAGAAGGTTTCTGCAATGTTTCAGAGGCATTAGTGAGAATGGCGTATTTGACTATGAAGTTAGACTAAAAGAATTCTTAAGTGTTTCAGAAAAGAAGAATGTGGATGGACATACAGTCCACGAAGTAGCTGCAACCATATTTTGAGGCATTTGTATGTGGCAGAGGACTTTGAAGGGCAGTACATCACTGACTATAATTTAATTATGAACATGGGGGAAAGAAGGTCTGCATGGAAGGACAAGTACTCTAACACTCTATGGGAACGAGACAGACAGGAATGTTGAGCTCCAACCTATCCCAGATTATGTAAACATGGTATAAAACTAACGGGGAGCTTCACTACCTTTCATTTGAGAAGACAACCAAACTGTATGAGGAGATTTAAATTGAGACACCCGCACTATTTCTACCATCACGAGTTCTGGACTTCTTTGTCAAGAAAAATAACCCACCAGACGATATACTGTTTGGTATAGCAAAACCCTTCTTTGGATTCCCATTGTGGATGTTAAAAAATATTTCCATACGAAAAGTGAGAAAATGGGAAAAGATTCCAACAGCGATTTGGGAAGTCAAACTGTACAGAAAGTCAGTCGCAGAGTTACAGCAACAATGTACAACAAATGGTGTGTATTCTATAGGCCAAAAACACGAACTTGTCAAAAGATTAGCTTTGGCAAGTGGTGAAACAGTAAAGGACAAGTTCCAGCCTCGTATAACGGCAAATTATGCTCGCTACCCAAATCCATCACTACACTTAAACATATAGTGAGGGTGCAGTTTCTTACGTTGGCAAGAAAGATGAACTGGTTTTGTGGCTTTACCTTTTAATACATAGACGTTCACACTTGGTATTCTGTCAGGAAGAAAAAGAACTGGAATGATGCATACAAACAGCCAAAGAGCATTATATCTATTCAATGCAAATTAAGGAATCCCTGTTAGAATACAATGAATTACGGAGAAGTCGCACATCCAGATTCCTGTTCACATAAAGAGTATCATTGATCTGCATGATTTGTTTAAATCACTAAAATCACACATTTACTAGAACAGATGATGATGGAACAACTGATAATGCAGAAACATCAAATGAGTGAGAGTTTGATGAGTACCATAGTTATTGAGGTTAGGATGCAGCGTCAACAAACGTCGGTCAAGAGTCGAAATTGGAGACACAGGCTGGAAGGCAAGATGGTATAATGGCAAAGTTCCGGAAAGTGATATCTATTCAATGCTCGAATCACTAAGAAAGAAATTACAGTACTTGTCTCACACTATTGATGATTCATCAAGGCCGGCAAGAGCAAAACCCGGGCCCCAGGACTAACATGTGTAGGGCCCCCCTCCCATAAATTTCTGTGAGATGTATGAATGATCCCTCAATTGCAAGTATGTATTTTTAGATACCTCGTACCTTTATATTATGTTCAGAACTTAAAGGCACTCGGCAGTGCACCACGTGACTAGCTGATAATTAAGATGCTCCATGTAACCAAGATTGAGTCATCTGGAAAGCCAAACTACATTGTAGCAAATATATATATATAGGTTAAACATATGTGCTGGTTTGATTTATGGACAATAATTATGCACTTACTAATGTAAGCAGTTGCCTAGCTCAATTTGGTATTAGTTGGAATTTTATATTATGAGCTCAAGCTTGACTAAAAAGTTTGTAAATCATAATTATTGAGAATAATACTGTATTGTATCATATTATAATTAAATACTGTACATGTACTGTATATTTCAGTTGTGTATATAATATTATATAGTATAATATTTTGCAAGTAGGCAATGTAGAAATACAAATTGAATACTCAAAAATGTTGGTGACCTCACAATCCTTATATTTTAGACTTCTGATGACAATTATAAGTGTGGTGACTCAAGCTGACATGCTGCAGGTAACATGTTGAAGAAGAAAAAGAATCTTAGTGAAACTGGTCTTGAGATTTCTGGCTGTAGACATGGTGTTGCACAACATGCAGTAAATATGCAGTATGGGAAGTGTATGGCTACGCACACTATATGCACACTATATGCAGCTAATTACTATATCCTAAGGAAAGTTCAATTCTTCTGGTATGATGTTGTATGTAAATACTGGCAATGGTTGGAAAAACATGATGCAGAGACACCACAAAAATGAAACCTGCTCTGTCAGTCATACACGTAAAGACTCATGCTTGGTGTTGTCAATTAAAATTTGCAATTTAGTTTGTGGTTTTACAGAACTGTATTTTCTTGTATACTATGGCAAAAGGGTGCATGTGCAACTACTGGCGAGGAGTTAGAGCAGATAAACAGCCGCTTTACAAGGCTAGGATCCTCTACAAAGCGCATGCTTCCTGAACGTACACGTATGTCTACTTTATAACATACCTTATATACATCACATATTTATCTACTTTGAGGGCATCAGGTAATCTAATTAGAATAAGACAACTATACATATACATATATACACATACATATATAGCAAAGTGAAAAGGTGATAAACTGCCAAGATTTTTAGTGACGAAATACTGACGTTTCGAGTGGAGCCCTTCATCAAAGTAAGACGAGATGAAATAAAATAAATAGGGCTTATATACACATATATGCCAAAAGTGTGTCACAAGTAGAAAGTAGCCAATTAAATGCACGGGAGATAAACAAACCAATAATTAATGATGCAAAACGTTAACAAGTACTCAATACTCTCAATGGTTAGAGCATCTAACCAGAGATCAAAAGGTTTGCAGGTTCGATTCCCATCTGGGACTCGAAAAACATTTTTCTGAGTGCGAGATAAAGCTCGAGTAGCAAACAAATATATATATATATATATATAAATATATATTGTTAGTTTCAGTATATACAATAATTCATACCCTTCTAAAACAGCATATTCTGTTAAGTTTTTGAGATATTCATATTTACCTTTTTTCTTAGTCTCAGATCCTGTCTCTTCAGTCTGACCTGAAGAAGGAATTGGAAAGTGCTGGTTTAAACCTTTCTGTATGCAAAATTTCTTCAGAATTGTCAAAATGGAAAGATGTTAACTGCAGCAAAATGTATGGTAGACTTATACTTGTCTAAGTGGTTTTTATTTCCCATGTTGCCTATACATCGTATGTTCATTTATTTTTAAGGATATTTGAGACATGTTTAAATGGTTTATCACATGCCTTCTTACAATGGAAGAATCGTGCAGCAAAAAGCAAAACATGTCATCTTGGATGTCTTCACTCCTCAGCAGAAAATAATGTACGAGGTTGCAGAGCAACTTTGTGGCAGAAAGTTCAAGCTGATCGAAGCCAAGACGTGACAACGCTCTCTGGCGAGGATGGTCTAAAGGAGAAGTCTTACTTTAGATGTGACAATTAGTGCTGTGCGCAATTAGTGTTTTGTCTATCTTTTCTTTTATTATTTTTAATTGTCATGTGGTCGATATTCATAATAATAAATCGGTAGAACATTAGAACTAATACAATTTTACCATGATTTAAACCTAGGCAACCAATGCCAGTTGCTCGAGCCTTTAGAGAGGCTAAAGCTGCACTACCGCGTGGCGAGGATGGTAAGCCAAAGGAGACCGGTGGTCATGTTCAGGTACACAGCTGTTAGTAGTGGATCATTAGTGTTACAGTTGTAATATTGTATGATGTATTTGTATTAAAAATTAAACAGTAAACTATATATGCCATCATTTATATTTTGTTGCTGTAGATCATTTGTTAAGAACAAGGATGCGGTAACAGCACTATTGCGTAGAGAGCTTGACCTTCTGCCATTACCAGCTTCTTTGGGAAACCGTGCCAATTTTTGGAACATCCTAGATGGCCTGGTAAGAGTACTGACTCCATTTGAAGATGCCACACTCCAAATCAGCAAGGAGGAGGCGAGTGCATCCCTATGCTCACACACTGGTAAGCAATTAGTAATTGCTGGACCGCAACCACATTAAACCAAACACAATGTCACATCGCCACAGACCAGTGACCAGATGCCACTAATCCACTATGGTCTATGTCTATTGTTGAATATTGATTTGCCTTTGTTGAGTTGTTCTTCTATCTTTGTTACCATTTCCAGCTTAGATCAATCGAAAAACTGGAAGTTCCAACAGACGAAGAACTTCCGGTGACTTGCCTAAACACTTTTATGACGGTCCTAAAGGAGGGCATACAGGACCGTCTGATAAATGACCAGGCCAGAACTTGGAAAATTGCCACATTCTTGAATCCAAGGTGAGCAAATGCTAAGTTTCAATTTCTGTCTTGAGTGCCTTTTTCCCCCAATTTTTGACCAAGTCTTTATACAGTTTGATGAGTCAGTGACTCAGTGTGGTAATCTGTGAAATCAAATATCAATTCGTGGAAAACGACAAAACGTTTAACATTTATATTTTATATTAATCTTGCAAAAAAATGCAGAATTGCTGAGCCCATTTTAAATTTAAATTTTTTTTCTTTTGACTGTTATAGATTTAAGCTACTTTTATTCAACACAGAGGACCACGTTTCCGTCCGTGAGGCGGTACTTTGGGCGATGTCCGAGATGACTGGAAATGCGGAGGTCGATGGGGCTGCTAATGCTGCCTCTGCTGGGAATCCCCCTCAGTACCCCGGGCGCAAAGGATCGCTGTCCACGAGAGGATCGAAAATTGTGGTGGACATGCAGAGCAACAGCCAGGCCGCCCAGGCGTTCTTTCGAAGCGCCAAGAAATATCAGCCTACCTGTTGGAGCCGGTATTGCCAGTCCGTTCTCCTGATGGCAAGGCTGATCTAGAAGAGCTGAGAGGAGTTTGCACAGCACCACATGGTTTAGATAATTGAAACTCTCATCCATATTTTAAATAATCTATAATGCTGCAGCCAACCAGAAAAATGTCAGATAAAGCTACGTTTACACACTACGATTAATTGGTGTCTTGTAGGCTCACTTTCCTTCTTCCTGTTTGCGTCTCATTATTTAACATCGCATTCAACCAGAAATGGGCCCGATTAATCACAATGTGTAAACGTACCTCAACTTAATACGTAAGAATATACACTTAGTTGGTCAAAATGTAAACAAAATCGCACATCCGCCCAACTGAGCTCACATGCTATCCCACAGTTTTATTTTACTCTGCTAAGATGATTCCGAAATGTCAAGATTTTACACAAACTTCACAGGGAACGTCACACCCATATGACGTTTCTCGTGGGCCAAATCGATTTGAGTCTTCCCTAACCAACCGTATTAGTTCTTATCTTTATAAAAATATGTTTTCATTCTCAGTTAAAGAATGTCGACAAGGAATGAGTTCATTTGGTCTTCATCTGTTCAAGACCATTTGTCAAATTGTGGCTACAACTGTGTACCCACATTTGAGAAAAGGGAAGAGCTTGTAGCAGAACTATGTCATATCTCCAGAATTGCAAAGGTATAAATAAACACTTATCACGTGTTGCTACAGGTATAAGATATACTTAAAAAAATAAATCGCGTTTGTTGACATGCATGAAAACTTCAAACAGTTACTTGTACTAAAATTATGCCCAAAAGGCCAAATGAAGCAATTAAGGAAATAATTTGTTTATTCTGATATTCTGTTGTGTTTTAGTAGTATAGAACATGGGGGTATAGGCGCAGTTTTCCAAAAGTCAGATCCATTTTTCAGAATCTATATGATTTGGAAAAGTCAGATCCATTTTTTGCAATCCGGACAGATTTCCAAAAGTCAGATCCATTTTTCGCAATCTGTATGATTTGGAAAAGTGCGTTGGTACCCCCATGTTCTTCGTATGTGGAGACTGCCATGGTTCAGCCGTGTGGGGCGTGTTGGTTGGAGCTACTATATTAGACGGTGTGAGACTCATCTTCTTCGGGGGTTTTAGCAACGTGGTGATACACATGCTTACCCACAGTAATTCCACCAGATAAAATGCCAATTAGTGGCAAGTAGGGACTTACTTTCTCGACTATACAATATACGTCACGTTTTAAGAGCTCGTCTTTCTTTAGTTCGTTGGTTAGCTCTTCATGGTTTTCGATAGCATCAAATCCTCCAAGAGTGTACTATTAACTTACTAATAAGTAGGTCAGTCAGAAACTCATTAGCTTTTTGCAGCCTTTTACATTCATATGAGACGTACAGTTTGTCTATTACTTTGTTTGATGCTTTTTAATGTAAGCAACCGATTTGTCCAATTCTCCATCCTCAGCGAGTTTAGTCAGTTCGTCTCGTTTTTTGTCTGCACCAATTTACGAATTGTGGTGTGTTATTTACTTCTTCCACAATAGTAGATTCTGCGTCTTGTATCTCTTCAATGAGTTTGTCAATTGTCTCAAGATTTTTTGTCTTGCGTTTTGGCATGTGCTATACTATATGATGTGTTTTATTATTCTATTTCATAACTTGGTGTATTGTTAAGGTTGATGTCATTAAGATTAAGTTTTTTTCTATAAGATAAAAAAATAAGTTGGAGATCCCTTTGTGTAGGACAGCGAAGTTTTTTATACAGAGCAGTTACCTTGTGGAATCAATTGCTGGATAATATTAAGAATAAAGAGCAAGAAAAAAGTTTTAAGACAGATTTTAAACGTTTTCTTCTTGAATTATTTATTAGATATATAGTTATATATTTTAACATTTATTGATTTCTTTGTAATTAACTACTGAAAAGCCCTTTGGGAGTATTTAATAAAAGTATATTATATTTTATATCAGCAGAAGAAAGAGTTGATAAGCTTTTAGAATCTTATCCTTGCTTTATGGCCCAGGAGGTTGAGGTAATAAAATAGATTACATGTAGTAATGACCCATGCCTGAAAATAATAAGTGAATGTCCACTATATTACAGTTAATACAATTTATTTCGGCCATATACCTGGAATAATCGTGAAAATGAACAAGATGCCAAAATGGAGACAGGAGGTGGTCTATTTGAGCTCTCGTTGTTTTTGATGTTAATGTTGTTCATATCGTATGTTACATCCACAAAAGCATACCATGGCACAGCTAAGGACATTACATCAATCTTTGTCATGTCTAAGTTGGATATACGTTTATATCCAAGGCGTTATTCGGGCTGCCTCGACGTTCTACACTACATGTGTACTACATGTGTGCCACCATGTCAAAAGGCCAAGAGAGGAATTTACCTAATTAAATTGTCCATGTGTGCTGGGTATCTGTTACTATTAGCAGGTGACGTGAGTATAAATCCCGGACCTTCTTCGGCGACTGACAATGCTTAGATCTGTCCATTGTGTTGCAAAGTTATTCGGCGAAATCAACCCTGTTTACAGTGCAAGTTGTGTGATCTTTCAAATGTCTTGGTGCTGATCACGATTTCAATGGTTATTGTCAAGGATGCAGTGCTCAGCAATCTACCGACGAGAACTCTGATATTAGAACAGGAGAATATGAGCATCTACCTTCCAAGCTGAGAGATCTTATGAAATTATGTGGCTTTAAGATCGTTCACCATAATATTCAGAGCCTAAGAAGTAAAATTGAACAGTTGCATCTTATTTTGCATGAGCTTAAGTCGGGCATTCACTTATTAGCTCTCACAGAAACTTGGGCTAAGGGTGACATGCTTGATAGTGAAATGGAGATTCCAAGTTACAAGCTGTTTAGACAGGATAGAGGCTCTAAAGGTGGTGGAGTAGTAGTCTATGTTAAGAGCGAGATTGTGGCCTTGAGAACAAGCGATATAGAAAATCCTAAAGTCGAAGGAATTTGGCTTGAAATATCTTTGCCAAAAACTTGAGGATTCCTGAGTAGTATAGTAACTAGGGCTGCGAGCTCAATCGACCTCAACTGTGAGTATAAACACCAAAACGTCACCAAATTTGGCCAAGTCGCGACTCGACAAATTTGGCAATGTTTTGGTGTTTATATTCACGATTGACGTCGAATAAGCTCGCTGCCCTAGTTACTATACTACTACAGCGATCGTTAGTCAATCTAGACACCCTTCGCATGTTTTCTACTAAATTGATGTCAAACACATGCGAGACTAGCGAGACAATACCAAATTTATACTAAATAGCGACTCTCGCTAAATTTGACACCATTTCAGCCATATTTAAAAAAATAGAGAGTGTCGTTTCAAAATTCTCACAAATTACATTTAGGAAAAAATAGAAAGTGTCGTTTCAACATTTTCGCGTGTTAAAAAAAATAAAATGTGGTACGAGCTCACTCTCACATATTAAAAAATAGAGAGTGCCGTTTCAACATTTTCACAAATTTGTCGAATCGCATTTAAAAAATAGAAAGTGCCGTTTCAACATTTTCACAAATTTGTCAAATCACATTTAAAAAATAATCGTTCCAACATTTTCACAAATTTGTCAAATCACATTTAAAAAATAGAGAGTGTCGTTTCAACATTTTCACAAATTTGTCAAATCACATTTAAAAAAAATAGTCGTTTAAAACATTTTTACAAATTTATGTATCGTAAAAGTGTCTCACGCGTGATAAAATTGCCACCTGTTATGCAAATTAGGTTATTGCCACCTGTTAATAATAGATCAGTCTGTTTGTTCACTACTACTTTCAGCGTTTGTCGCCTCTTTTCTAAAATGGTGATCGTACACATATTTCGACGTTGTGATTCCTCCCGACAACAAGCCCAAGAAAGGCACGTACGGCGTCACAATCGCGACAATGCTCTCAACGTCTTTCTTTAATAGCGGGTCTTTTTGTAGTTCATCATTTAGCTCGTCAGGGTTCTCTATGGCGTTCAACCCATCTAGTAAGCTGGCGAATTTGCTGATTAGCAAGTCGGTGAGAAAAGCGTTTGCGATCTCCATTCTCTTCAACTCGTATTGGCGCCATATCTTATCAATAACTTTTGCGGACGCTTTTTTAATGTACGCTTCGGACTGACTTACCACACCATCGCCAGACAGTCTAATAAGTTCGGCTCTCCTAACGTCAATGTTGTCTTCCACAGTCGAAGTGTCAGCGGTCTCCTCAACTAGTTCCTCAATCGTGGGGTTTTCTTCACTTTTGCGTTTCACCATCGCGTTATTACTTACCCATATTTTATTGCGGAATAACAACTTCATGACTGTATGGATAGCGCAGTGAGATTTCAAGTCTAGCGTACTTATTATTTTTTAATGCGGTCACAATCGCCGACGATTTTTCTCTGCTGATGTTTCCAAGGTAATCGTCGATAACGACCTTCATATCACTCCTACTTGGGCAGTAGAAGCAAACGAGCTTACTAATGTTTTCTCTATACGGTTTTGCGATCGACGTCAGTTGTTGCGTGATGACAATAACGCTCAACATAAAATGTCGCGCACTAAAAGCCAAGTTGACCAATTGACTAGTCCTATTCTTAACATCTTGAGAACTCGCACAGTCGTCCAACACAATCAGAGTGTTAGTGCCTTTAAAAACATTTGTTACACACTTGAGAACAGCGTCGACATTGTCCTGTGTGCAGTCTATCGCTAACACGTCGGGGTCGCGCACATATTTCCAATCTTGATACGCTTTGTTCCACTCGAAAGTAGGACAAATCAACACGATGTAGTCAAATTTACTAAAGTACTCAGATTCCAATGTTTCCAGCAAATAATGTGTCTTACCACAGGCTGTCATACCAACAATTAACATATTAAACGGAGTTTCCATTAACTCACGTTTGATTTAATACTGGATTGATTGCAACCCATTGTTCATGAAGTTGACCAACCCATCGCTTATCACAAACACCCTACACATGACATTTGCGGTCGTCGCTTTTTTAGTGATCTCAAGAAGCACGCCAGATTGTGTGTTTACAATGTTCTTGCCAGTGGCGACATTGCGATTGTCTTGAACACTCCTCAAGTCGATAACCAACGCAAAGCCATCTTTATAGAATTTCTGTATGGTCATGAACTGAGCGTGTTCTTCGCCCAACCCAAACAATCGTTTCGCTTCTGCATAGAACTTCGACTTTGGGATGCCTTGTGAGTACACACTATTTGGCACACCTTCGATTGTGACTCTAATATTCTCAATATTTGGGTAAAGAAACTCCTCGCTGTCTGTTCGCACCTTATTCGTGAATAGCAACACAATTGCCTTCATGCTTTTTCTCGGTAGATTAATGTTTTCATTCACAATGGTCGTACCTTTGTCCCATTCAGTGGTTTTCATCAATGTAACGTGTTCGTATGACAAACTACGACCACTCGCATAGCCCGACGCTATCTCATCAGCGAGCTCCTGGTTATCAATCGTCTCGTACTCAAGCTCGAGGTTCTCCAGAGTGTATCCACCCACAGCGCTACCGGATTGCGCCACCATAATGTCTGTGGCCTTCGGAAGTGTGATCACATACTGCAAGTTGTTGTTCATGCTAAAAGGAGCGTACAACCCGTGGTCATTCATGATCTTGCCGAGCTTTATCCGCTGCTTTGTCCCAATCACACCAAACATCAACGCGTCACTAACTTTAGCGGCGTTCCCACTCGTCGCGCCACTGTCGTCCTTAGAAATTAACTTTCTCAAGTTCTCACCACCAACACCATAGTCAATCATTTGGTCTCGCGCAGTAACACTTTCCCAAAGGTCGCGATAGACACCAGTGTAATTTTCCCCATTGTTGTCGTACACAGTCTCCCCGGCTAGTCTCACAACAAGTTTCTCAACCAACAACTTGCTCACATTGTTCAAGAACCAGCTTTTAGCGTTTGCATTCTTAAAGTCGAACACTAGACCCAACGATCCAGGCACCAAACAGCTACTAACCTTGAGCTTTGGTATGTCAACGTAAAGTTCCTCACCAGGACTGACCTTATTAGGGTTCAACGTGATTACGTGTTGCGTTCTCACCCCTTTTATGACACCCATGGTCGCTCGCCTAAAACCAGGGCTCAACTCTGCTGACGTGACGTTCATATACTTTACATATGTTTTATCGCTACCGTTTTAGCTTGTAATAATCATAAGCAAACCACGCAAGTACCACCGCGAGTACCCACAGATTTTGAGCCAACCATGCGAGACCCTTCGCACCCAACGTCAACGCGTTGTAAACTAAATTAGCCAGCCCAACAGCCCATGGACCCATCTTCGTTATCGCGTTTTTAACAGCCTGTGCGAATGACCTCGTGGCCATAGCGCCTTTCATAACAGCAGACCTCCCAGCTATAATAATAGTTGTTATAATCCCAGCTACTGAAATCGCTACAGCGCTCAACCCGACTACATTTTCTTTAGCCCATTCCTTAAATCTCTGAAACTTGTCAATGTCGATTTCTTGTTGCTCTCTAACCTCCTCTATTTCTCGCTGTTCAATAGTTCTGTCTCTGGCTTGCTTGAGTCCTGACTCTCTTTCAACCAAACCAACATGCTCTCGCTCTTCGTCGGGCGTGAGACCAGTTTGGTTAGTTTTTTTATCAAGCTTTGCCAATCTCCCACTCGTCTCATCTATCGTCTCTTGAAAGTGGTCTACCTGCGCTTGCAACGCACCATCGTCACCTGTTCTTGACTCAGGCACCACACTATCGCTCGGATTAACCACACCACTCAGATCACGGTTCTCGTCTGGTGATAACCCAGGTATGTCGTCGTGGCCCACTCTTGTTTCAATCACTGGGAAGTCGTCTGGGATTGCTTCTGTTGTGACAACTGTTGTTTCTACATTCTCAGGGATTTGACTAACTAACTTTTTGAACTGTTCGATCGCGTTTTTACTACTCGCGTCTTTACTGTAGATCAAACCTTTTTTCCCAGGTTTTAGAATTAGTTTGGGTTTTCCATATTTACCGTCTTTGTTTACCGGTTTGAAAAGAATAACCCCCGAGTCCGTAACCTGCGACCTGTTGACTATTCCCCTTGACGCGTCGTCTTGACCGAGTGCCTTTTTGCTTAGTTTGCGTATTTTCTTGTTTATTAGCTTGATTCTTTTTACGTTGTTTTCTGTTAGCTTTTTGTTGGATGCTTTTAGCTCGCCCAGCCTTCTCTCAATTTCTTTCTCCTCTTCAAAAGCTATACTAAAACTCTCGTCATTGACATCACCATATGACTCCTGCTTAACAAACTCCACTGCAGGGACTTCTGTGTTGGTTCCCCTTATCGTCACCGTCTTACCATCATCAGTATCAATAAATGACGTCTCTTTTTGCCCACCTCGTCTCGCGTCTAGCTCACTCAGTATCTTTTTCGCATAGTCTTGATAGTCGTTGTAATTAACACGAACGTCTTCCGGCATGTTGTCTTCAGTGTGTTTACCGTACATGCCTTCAATAACGTCTTCGACATCGGCGAGCGTCTTTTCTAATTGCTCATTACTCATGTCTTCATACTTATTGAGGGTTTCCATCTCGATCTCGTCAAAAACTTCCCCACCTTCAGCCATATTACATTAGCTCACATTTTGAATATCGCTCTCTGACTCCTACGAATCATATTTTCTTTCTAGTTTAAATAACTATACGCAAGCCACGCGAATGTCACCGCAAACACCCACAGATTTTGAGCTAGCCAAGCGAGACCCTTCGCACCTGTCACCAGCGCGTCGTAAACTAAGTTAGCTAATCCAACAGCCCATGGACCTATCTTCGTTATCGCGTTTTTAACAGCCTGTGCAAACGACCTCGTGGCCATAGCGCCTTTCATAACGTTAGTCCTCCCAGCGATAATAATGGTTGTCATAATCGCAGCTACTGAAATCGCTAAAGCACTCATCCCAACCATATTTTCTCTAACCCATTTCTTGAACTTCTGCAACCTGTCAATGTCGATCTCTTGTCGCTCTCTAACCTCTTCTATTTCCCGCTGCTCAATAAGCATGTCTCTAGCTTGTGTAAGTCCAATCACTCTTTCAGCTAGATCGACGAACTCTTCGTTCTCTGCAGCCGTGAGGTCTTTCTCTGCGAGCTCCGCTATTCTTTTGCTCACTTCATTTATCAAGTTTTGATAACGGTCCGCTCGTATTTGCAATGCGCCAGTGTCGCCTATTCTAGACTCACGCGACACATTCTCGCTTGGGTTGAGTAGCGCGCTCAACTCACGGTTCTCGACTGGTGTTAGTCCAGGTATGTTGACGTACTCTGCGTGTGTGGTGTCTAACAATGGCACACTCCTCGCGACGTCTTCACGATCTCTCACGTTGTCAATAGTCTGCGTTGCGAGATCACTAAAAACCCTCTCCACATGTTGATACACTCCTCCACCACTCCGCGTTACGAGATCGCTAGTAGTCTCCCCCATGTGTTGACGAAGTCTTATATCGTGTTCGCGCTTCAGTCCACTCTCCACTCTAGTTAGTCTAGTTTCCTCATCGGCTGTGACGCCTAGATCGCCCCGAGCTAGCTCAAGATCTTGAGTGGCTCTTTCGAGACTGCGATCTAGTTCATCATTACTCATATCTTTGTATTCATCAAAGCCCTCCGTCTCGAGGTCGTCGAAGCCACTCTTAGCCATGTTACATTAGCTCACATTTTGAATATCGCTTTCTGGTATCCACGAATTATGTTTGCTCTCGTAACCCAACCATTTGACCAGCGCCATCTTCTTCCCTCTGACTTTCTTTCTTTTCAACACCTTTTCAACTCTGTACACATCGTCACCATGTTTCTTATTGACCAGCGATAATTCCTGTTCATAAAATTTACCAATAATCTGTTCACCGGTGTGGTCCTCAATTTCGTACACATTAGGATCACCACGAATAACTTTCACCACTTTAAACAGCTCTTCAGTGAAGTTGGCTTCATAACCCTTTGTGAACACACTCTTGTATTTACTAATTCTCACTGACTCACCAACTCTAAACTTTGGCAATGGGTTGTCTGCAAATTGGTGACCAAACAAAGTGGTCCAAACTTCACCCTCATTTGACTTATTGACATCCTTCGGCTTCATCATAATACTGCGGTTCACATTGCTATTATAATTGCTCACAAACTGGTCGAGACCCTCAATCCATTTGTACGTTCCATGGGTATAAAAGTACTTCCACATAATACTCTTCAGACTTCTATTAAAACGCTCAACAACAGCGGCCTTTTTATCGCTCTTAGTGCTGAAATATTCAACACCATGTTCTCTCAACAAACTTTTCACACCAACGTTGTAGAACTCAAGTCCATCATCAAATTGCGCTAACTTAGGTGTGGCTCCAAACCGATCTTTAAAGTCAACCAACAATTTTCCAACAGCCTTAGTCATGTTCTTAGTGTCTTTTCTGTAAACTGCAATGCCAAAAGCGTATCTACTCAATATTTCAATGCCTGTCAATATCCAATAATAACCACTGTTCTGTTTTGAGTACTTACTCATGTCCACTAAGTCCATTTGGAGCTCTTCACCAAGAAACCCAACAAAAGTCGCGCGGAACTTATGTCTTCTCACAATGGGTTTGTACCTAGTGTAGGTGTCCTGCGCTGTCAACCATTCTTTCACTGTTTTTCTAGTTACTTTCAATCCGTCTCCCAATGCACTTTGATACAACCTCTCTACACCACTGAACCCTGTCTTGGGATTATAATAGATGTCTCGCAGCCCTTGTTCTGTTTCCACACCAAGCTCCATATAATTCACACAATATACAGTTCCAATAACACCGCACCAACGTCAGCGTCACCATTGTTTGGTTTGACACGAAACGTCATACTTGAGTAAATACCTTTTTTAATTCTCACCTTGGACTCAACATATGCATAACGTTGTATCCCCCCATCTAGAGACTGCTCGGTGGGCACTGGCAATGTTGTGATCACATCACTACGACTCCCATCAGTGCCCACATTGCTCTCCGTCTCAACAGCATCGCACGAGACTTCTACATACTTTAGACCTCTGTTCATATCGATCTTGTTTGGACTGTCATGCCACTTAGCATCTGGTGAAATTCCTGCGTCCTTCGCAAAACCAAGCAAAAGCCCAATGTCACCTAGCCTAAGTTTGTATACAGTGGTGGCACCAAACCTCAAAGGCAGAACTTTGACCCTACTTTTACCTGTGGCTATCAGTTTCTCCACCACGAAGTCTACGTAAACCACCCTGAGCGCGTGTCGTAGAGCTCTAACCAACGCGTCGAAGTCGTAGTAGCCCCTACCCACTCGAGTTGGCCCGGCTATCGACGATGGTCCTCCTGTGGCAGCGAGTACGAATTGAATATCGACATCACTCGCCACATTGTCATAGCTCCAAAACACAGTGGCTGTCTTGACTACAATGTGTGGGTTATCGTGTGTGGCCACTACACTGTAGTCAAAAGTCACAACTTTCTCCACACCTTCAACAAGCACCGTCAACTTTTGAGGACTGTCGTCTACACGTCGCTTTTCAGTGTAGCCACCAGAGTCATACCCATAGTTTAGACTCATTACTTTAGCATGCGTTTAACGTTAGCTACTCAAGCGTTGCATACAAATCCAACAATATGTCACCAACGTTGACACCACTACCATCTTGGTCAGTCACGTTAAACACCAGCTGCGTAAAAACACCTTTGTTTATCGACACCTTCGACTCAATGTTGAAGAAGTGTTGAACGGAGCTCTTCAGTGGTTGGGTGGTGGTCAATGGTAGCTCAACGATAACCTCGCTTTTGCTACCACTAACAATATTCTCAGGTCTGTTCACAATGCTACAACCTACTTGTACGTACTTCAACCCTTTGTTAACATCCACAACGTTAGGGCTGACCAAACCACTACTACTCACCGTTGTGTTATCATTGAACCCTAAGAGTTCTCCAAATTTAAACAGCTCTAGTTGTTGGTCAGTTTTTATCTCACACTTTGAATTGTGTTTGTTGGCTACTAGCTCGATAGCCCCTAATCCTTTCAACTCGTCGGCGATCATTTTAAAAGTGTGGTACCCAGACTCGAAAACGTGTTTGTTGCTGTTGTAACTTATTTCATCATTCACACCAGTCTCCACGTTAACATAGTCCCAAAAGATGGTCGCTTTTTTCACTAGTAAGTGGGGATCTGAGCCAAACGTCAAAAGTGCTTCTGGTAGATCCACAGTTTCCGTTGGACCTCTAATCAATACTACAACCCTGACCATATATAATGTAGCATGTGTTATGTGTAACATATGGTATATTATATATGCAGAAAGCCCTTCGTGAGTACTATGGAAAGTACTACAAACTCGCGATGGCTAACACATCGAAGGCTGCACACGACGCGAAGGCAGACCTCATCAAAAAGTATCCTCACGCTACTTTAAGCAAATTCGAGTTCTATCCAAATATTTTGCAAGATGGTAAGATCATGAGTGTCGACATATATTTCAGAAACAACGACATCCTCAGCACGGACATAACCAGCACAACCTTCAAAAATGATAAAAGCATGTGGAAGTGGCTACACAATAGTAAGTTCCCAATAATATGGCAAGGTGGTGGAGCTATCCAACCACTGTCAAAAGGTCATAAGAACCACTGGGGGCTTTGGGATGGTTATCCAACAGAAAACGTGTCGAATTATCCAGTGAACAACTTTAAAGTTTTCGTTAACCAAAATAGCTACTTCATGTCAAAGCTACCAACCTTGCAAATCACCACGTCAAAGACAAAATCAGAGTGGGATGACAGCGAATCTTACTACCGCATTGTGTTCGCGACGTATTGTGCAAGTTTCTGTTGTGGAGTGTCGTTGCAACATTTATCAGTGTCACAAGAAGTCCACCCTGTGGTCACAAGTGTGATGAGATTTCATTTGTACTTCACCATTAGAAGACTTCTGAGAAGAATGGAGGGTGGTGAGACCATGAAATCAATAAGTAGAGAATTCAACGCTTCCGAATTGTATGGTAAGATTTCCAAAATCCCTAGAAGGCACTACTACCAGAATAAAGTCCTGAGCGATGGCACAACAGGTGAAACCAGAGTCTTCACACTCAACGACACCCATAACGATTATAAACGATACGTCGCGCGACTCTCAGATGGCTTTACCAACATTGGGCTGCAATATCTAAATCAGAGCATAGAAGCCTTTGTGTACTCCACACTTGGTGCACAAGCGAGAACACGTGTATCAGTCGTTGGTGGTTCTGCAGGAAGTCTAGAAACCCAGCAAGAATTCCGCAAGTTGTTTTCTGACAGTGTTATACAGTATGACGTGTCGACATGGATTCTCAACATGAACAAATCGATTAGAGACACCAACGTTGTCCAAAATCTTGCAGTGTCACCAAGTACATGGTTAATGCCAAGTAACCTAGTGATTCTCAAGAATAAAATCGCTGGGTACAACAACTTATTAAAGATTGCCACAGAGTCCATGAGATTTGGAGTGAACACTCGCTTGAATGCAACAACACCAACAATTACGGCTAAAAAAGTCCACCAAGAAAATGTGGTGACTCACTTAGTAACGCCAACGACTGTGAAGAGAAAAGCTCACCAAGAAAGTGTGGTGGTGGTACCAACGAATCTTGTGGCTAAAAAAGTTTACCAAGAAAACGTGACACCACTTCCTGTGAGGAAAACAGTGGCCACCACCACAAGTGAGTCAGACACGACAACGCTGGCGATAGTGTTAGGGTTCTCAGCAGTCTCTGGCTATTTAGTAACCAAATACACCTTGAAGTAGTAATGAGTCTAAACTATGGGTATGAGTCTGACGACCCTCACGATAAAATACTAAAGAGAACGAAAAGGCATCTAGACGAAGACCCCAAATTAAGTGCGACCGGTGGAAGGATGTCTGGGTTAATAGACATGCAAGGCTCAGCGATCAAAAACATAGCAGACCCAGTCGATGACTCAGATGCCATCAATAAAAGAGCTCTAGAGCAATTGCTATCAGGTTTCCTCAAGAGCCAGTCCTACAACATTGTGCTCGACTTCAACGTTAGCACACACGCCTTGAAAAACGTGGAATTTCACACCAATGGTTCAAACAAAGTGAAAGCTATTGGTGAAACAAGTAAATTAGTGCAAAACAACCCGGCTTATGGTCCTATTGTTGGCATCAGCGGTGTAAGTCAAAGTTTTCTATCCCCCGTGTTAACACCAATCCCACTTGAGTCAGGTCTCCATTTTAACTGTCCGAGTATGCAATGGTGTGATCTTTCCATTTTTGTCGTAGTGAGGTTACCTACTCGCACCGCTGGATCAAATTGGGAGACAATTATATCAAACGACGATGGCCAGTGGGATAAGTTCATAGGGTACAAGACTGGTGTGACTAATGGACTCGCGTATGGTGGTAGCATCCCAGCAACGGAGAGCGTATGCACTATTCCAAGTGGCGTTGACATAAGTAAAATGCATATGATATCGATACACTGGCAAATGGACAATTCACACGTCAGGGTCAACAACGTTAAGTCAGCTGACTCAGACTTCGTGGCGAACATGAAAAAAATAGGCACACCCTATGGAACAATTTTTGGAATACATCGACCAAGAATACCACTCGCACCTTATGCATACCCATCGTTGATAGAATTCTACGGTGTGAAAATCGTGAGTGGCTACATGACAAACCGAGACATCATAATCATGGGTGGAGAAATGATGAAGGAATATGGCGTAAAGTAAATGGGAGCATGTTTTTCGAGACCTCACGAAATATATAAAATAAATAAAACGACTGACCACATGTTCAAAGCTGGTGGGTCATTTGGTCGCGGTGATATAACTCTCGAGCTCCACGCTGAGATTGGTATGAGGTCTAAAAAGACTTACGGCAAACCTATTATGATACCAGAGTCAGACAAAGTAGGAGTGGTAGGAGACGTGACTTAAGTTATGTAATGGGTTGGCTTAGAAAGCTGGTTCGTAACATTAGAAACTTTTTCAGACGACGTAGAAAACTGAAGACTAATAAAACGTATTTGCTGCATTGGTACACAACAAACCAGATCTATAAAAAACCTGGCACCTATGTTGAGTAGTTTTTTTTGTAGGAGACTATAATATAGTGATGACTCCCATAGCGCCTCAACTATTTGATTTCGATGGTCACCAAATCACGACGGTTAATCACAACGGTGAAATATGGTTCAAAGCGAAAGAAGTCGCGAGCGCTCTAGGTTACGCTCGACCAAAAGATGCAGTCAACGACCACGTCGAACCTGATTGTAAAATGAAGGTAGAGCAGGCCTCGTTTATCAACGAACTCGGGGTCTACTCATTGACGTTCTCAAGTAAAATGGAGCGTGCGAAACACTTCGGAAGGTGGGTGCACTCAGAAGTCTTACCAAGCGTTAGAAAAAGTTTAGCCGACGTTGGTCTCAAACACAATCAATTCGTAATGATCACTGAGTTCGACCTTCATACGAAAGTTGTTGGTTTTCTTAGGAAATATTATCCAGAAGCTATTTTGGTAGCTGCTTGTGGTGAAAATCAAGACACTTCGAGTAAAAGAATAAACTCGTGGAAAAAAGGTTATCAACGTGGAACACCTGACTTGATTATTGCCAATGCAAACCGACAGCACAGCGGGCTCGTGATTGAGTTCAAGAACCCAGGTGGCACAGGCAAGACATCCAAAGAGCAGGAGTCTCTGTTGCTCAGATATAAATCCGCTGGTTATCTAACGTTGTTATGCGACTCGTACGACGACGCTATTACCATGGTAATAAAATATCTCTTTGACGTTGGGTTTCAGTGCTCTCACTGCCTTCGTAAATTTAAAAATAAATCAGCGTTGAGTAACCATGAGAGACGCTATTGTAAAGAGACTTTTTAGACAGTGACTGACGAGTCGAATTAGCGCTCGTTCTCGTTGTTGAGACGACGTTTGAGGTGACAACTGCTCTAACATTTTTAAAAGATATTTTTAACTCAGTAAAAAATATCTGCAAAACTTTCTCTATTTATTTCACAAACCTTCTGACCACTGTGTGAAAAAATGTTTCTACGGGAGACATTGGACGCTTCATGTGACCAATGTCTAAATTTAAAAAAGTGGGGTATCCGAGAACACCCCTAATTTTGTGTGGAAGGATGATGACGTCTGCACACTGCGCGATATTGCTCAGCACCACCAACGAATGATGGTCCCGGGTTGTATCTCCAATTGAATGGCGCGTCAACAGTCGTTCCGTAAGTGTCGCGACAAACGGCGCAATACGCTTTTAGAAATGTGATGTCGTCTGCCACTGGGAACAGTGTGTCGAGCTCACCAAGTCTTTTTAAATGCTCTGTTGTTATGAGACCACAAATAATGACGTGAACGCCAGCTTTGATGTACTCACGGGTAATTGGGAGTAACCCAGAGTACCAATGGCCCTCATCAATGCCGATGACGTCATAATCAGCTACTTCGGAAGAACTCGGAAGGTTGGTGATTAACTTCGCAGGTAAACTGTCTGATCCAACAACAATGGTCTGACGATGTGTGGAGAACGCGTGGTCAGTTCGCCTAGTGTCACCTGTGTTGTTCATGTAAAGGACTTTGAGCCCTGACTTACTTAACGTGACTAACCTGCGAAGAGTCTCGGTCGTTTTTCCTGCGAACATGGGACCAATCACGATTTCTAGTTTACCGATTTTCTTCATGATTACTATACCTCCAGAGAAATGCTCTCTCCTGTTGCGGCAACTGTTGTTCGTTGTTAAATATCCGCTGAAGCTCTAAGTTTTTAAGATGGGACCTCGAGCTCTCATGTCTCAAGCGATGCAGTGGGTCGTTGGTGACCACACCGCATGGGTGACAGGCGTACACGCTTTCATCTCTCGCAAAGTGTCTGTGGGCGGGCGAGAGTACGTGGTCCCTGATATCATCCGCACCCAGTATCTCATTACACCCCACCTTGCAAACGTGAACGTCGCGGTTTGCGGCGAGCTCTAACCACGCTTTGGCTTTGGTTGGGCATGGTTTCCAGATAAGGGTCGCTAAGAACACTTGGAGGAAATTACCGAGTAATGTGGCGTTGGACTCACTAGGGTTGCTCAAGTAGACACCACTCGCTAACATAAGGTATTTGAATGGTGAGTAACACCACACAGGGATTATGTCAGCTAACGTACCAGCAAGCTCGTTGGCTCTGTCTTCTCGAAGATCGATCCAAGCGTCGAGAAGATACCTCGTATGGCGGATCTGAGAGCCAAGCCGTTTTGGTGGTCCTTCAGGGTCGGGGTCGAACATTGTGTATGTTGAGAAGTACTCGTTTAAGACGATAGGTCCAGAGGCGCCTTGTAGGGTGGACACACTGATAAAGGCTGTTCTCAACATGTTGGCAATATCTTCTTCGCTGATTTCTCTGGCTTGAGTCATTATGTTATACTCCCAGAAAAAATCCCAATTTTTTAGTGCGTTTGGTCTGGAACTGTGAGATACCTGTGAGGTCAACTGTGAGACACCTGTGAGGTTAACTGTGAGTAAGATAACACGTGATAGTGTATTAGATGGTTGAGGACCCACAGACGGCTGTTGAAGCTAAGATCACAGCTGATGTGAAAAGTGTTAAGGTGAAGGACCCAAAGCGCGTCGCTGCTGGTAAAAAGTTGGCTGAGATATCGAGAGCCGCGAAAGAAAAGAAAATGCGTGAGATGATAGTCAACGAAGAACAGGGTGGTGAGTGGGGTTATGGATATGTTGTCGGAACACTTGGTGTAATCATCGCTGGTGCTTCGTTATGGTACACAATTAGCAGTGAAAAAGTGAGTACTACACCAGCACCTGTGTCAGAGAACCACAAAACTCGTCGTCCAGCGTTAGACACATTTGATTCTTAAACAAAACACACGACAATGTATATGACTGCGATCGATCGAAAAGAACTTATGAACGAACTGTACGACGCGCTACTTGTTACGACTGGTGCTGTGGTAGTGAGTATGATTTCTAAAAAGGCTTTGGGAGAACCATTGGGAACACCAGAGACAGTTAAAGGCACAGTGAAACTTGCTGCAGCTGTTGGTGCAGGAACGCTGTTAGTAAAATGGATGCAATCAAAAAAGTGGATACCGACAGATCCATTCAAATCAACGTAAGTTAATGGTGAGCGTTGTGGCTGGAGGGATATTTAATGCAGTGGCTTTTGCAGGCGCTGGCTTTATGTTTTCGAAGTTTAATCATTCAGGTTATGAAGCTGAGATGAAAAGACATAACCATGCGTTGGAACAGCTAGCCAGTGCGAAAGAAGTGTGGTATGAGAATGAAGTCGCTAAGAAAGATAAGATCCAGCGTTTACGACAGCGGCTCTCTGATGCTAATGCTGACATCAATGACACAAACCACGCGTTGGAAGAACTTAGAAGCGTAATGACCATACGGTACAGCGGACGAGTGTTCACTGACCTCCCGAAGATTGCGGATTACTACCAACCGAGTGCGGAAATGAAGGAATACCAATTATTGTTTGTTGGTGCGTTAGGTTTGGGTAGTGGAATAGCGCTACGGGTACTAACTCGGTAAAAAAAAAGTGTTGGAGTAGTATAAGCGATGGACAAACTTATGAGGCAGATGAGTTATGGCTTGACAATTGACGAGATCGCGAATGAGATGCAAACTGAGTGTGGAGACACCTTCAGAATTTACTACTGCTCGGATTGCGACGTTGTGAAACATGTGACTGACTGCGGTGGGTACGCGTGTCCAAAGTGTGGCGACACCGAGTGGGGTTACACTCAGAGTTACAGCGACATGAGACTCACGCGATTAAAAAGCGTTCACAAACGGTCTTGGTGGATGGGGAGGAGACTGCGGAACGTTGTGAGGGGTGAGCACCTTGAGTTGATAAAAGAGGACTTCCTGAAAGTTGTCAATGCGTTGTACTCATGCAATTTGGTAAAGGGTAGAAATGTCAGCAGATACGGATACTACATTATTAGGTTGTGCCATAGAAGACGAGTCGAGACACTCAAGAGGGTGTCAGACCTCAAAGACGGGAAGGTGAAAGACTTGTTCGACGATAATTTGTTTGGGGTGGTGTACCCAAAGCTGGGATGGTGCGAAAGTGGTGACAATTATTACAACGAGTGGTTTAGGAAAAAAATAAATAAGTGTAGTATATAGAAGCCAATGAGTCGGGCTGCGAAAAATTCAGTGACAAAAAGACGGGCGCATAAGACGAGCGCAGCCGTTGTCAATTCACTAACAGATGAAGCGACCAACGTTCACGGCTTCTTTAGAGACCAAGAAACACAACCTGTAGTCGAAGACCTCGCACCGTCAACGCATCTGTTGGATCGAGCACTGAGAGGGTTCACAAGGTCCTATGGAGTCGAAGTAATTGACGACAGAGACATCAATCAGGTAAATGGTAGTAGAAGTGCTGTCACTAACCTTTTGAGACGTGAGCTAGGTGAGACCAACGGAATGAAAGTGGTGGAGACAGTCAAGGTCACTTTTGAGAAAGTTTTAGAACTCAATAAGACCACATACAAAACTGCCTACTTTAACAGCGAAACGTTCGTCGTCATTAACGAGCACGACATCGAGGGTGTCGCCAATCGTGGATCGGAGCAGATTTTGACGCGGATAGCTGGGTGGTTATCTGAGGGGTCTGGATGGACTATCGACAAAATAGATGCACACTACGTTAATGTCGCTATTTACAGACCTTTGCATGGGAGTAGCTACATTGCGTTGCCAAAGGAGCTGTGCAACAGTATGAAGGGCTTGGTAAATGTAAATAACGATGATGACAACGAGTGCTTTAGATGGTGTCACCTTGCACACAAATTTCCTGTTGGAAAAAACTCCGATAGAACGTCGAAGTACGCTAGGCATGTCGGTGAGCTGAATTATGACGGAGTTGACTTCCCAGTCACACCCAAAGACTACAACAAGATCGAAAAGGCTAACGAAATTAGCATTAATGTTTTTGGGTATGAAAATAAGCAGGCATTCCCTGTGTACGTTTCTAAGGAAGTGTGTCCTGACCATATGGACCTATTGTTGATAACTAATGACGTGGGCAACAAGCATTATGTGTACATTCGCGATTTCGACAAATTCATGTACCGTCAGACAAAGTATAAGGCGAGAAAGCATTTTTGCAGGTATTGTTTGCAGTGTTTCACCCGCGCGGACGTGCTCGAACGTCATGTGGAAGTATGTTTGGTCATTAATGGGAAGCAAGCTATTAAAATGCCGCAAAAAGGTGCGAAAGTGAAATACGAGAATTTTAGCAGACAATTAAATGTACCATTTGTGGTGTACGCAGACTTCGAGGCTATCACACAGAAGGTGCACACAGCGACACCATCAAGCGAGTGTAGCTACACAAATGCTTACCAGAGGCATGTTGACTGCGGTTATGGGTATAAATTAGTTTGTTGCTACGATAACGAGTACAGTAAGCCAGTGGAAGTGTATCGCGGTGAAAACGCAGTCAACAAGTTCATTGGGGAGATGTTAGAAATTGTTGAATATTGTAAAAAGACATCTGAGAGTCACTTTAACAAAGAGATGATACTGACTGACGCCGATAAGAAGAACTTTGACGAGGCTAAAAGTTGTCATATTTGCAGTGTTGAGTACACTGGCGCTGACGTTAGAGTGAGAGACCACTGTCATGTCTCAGGTGAGTACAGAGGGTCCGCGCATCGTCAGTGTAACGTGAACTTTAGATTGACTGACAAAATTCCTGTGATCTTTCATAACTTACGCGGCTACGATAGCCATTTCATCATGCAGGAGATTGGTAAGTTTGGTCAAGACATAAATGTGATACCGAACAACATGGAGAAGTACATGGCGTTCATGCTTGGAAAAAACTTGGTGTTCTTGGACAGCTTTCAGTTCATGGGTGGTGGTCTAGACAACTTGGTGAAGAACCTACCAAGGGACGCTTTCAAATACACGTCAGAAGTGTTTCGTGAAACAGGGTTGGCACTAATGACAAGAAAGGGGGTCTATCCCTATGATTATATGGACTCCTTTGATAAATTCGATGAAAGCGAGTTACCCTCCAAAAAGGACTTTTACAGCGTTCTGAACGATGAGCACATTACGGAAGAAATGCACGAGCGCGCCATCGATGTGTGGGACTACTTCGACGTTGAAAGTATGGGTGGGTACCACGACCTGTATTTGAAAAGCGATGTGCTCTTGCTTGCCGACGTTTTTGAGAACTTTAGAAAGACATGCCATCGCGAGTATAAATTAGACCCTTGCCATTATTTCACATCGCCCGGATTGGCTTGGGATGCCATGTTAAAGATGACTGGAGTAGAACTCGAATTATTGTCCGACATCGACATGTTCCAGTTCGTAGAATTAGGTATGCGTGGTGGTGTGAGCTACATATGCAACAGACATGGCGTGGCGAATAATAAGTACATGGAAGGGTATGACAAAGAGCAAGAGTCGAAGTATTTGATGTACCTTGACGCCAACAACTTGTATGGATGGGCAATGAGTCGAAGTCTACCCACGGGCGGCTTCAAGTGGTTGACTGAGAAAGAAATAGAAAAAGTTAATCTGCACGACTATCACAACAATAGCAAAAAAGGTTTACTGCTCGAGGTCGACTTGGAGTATCCAGCCCATTTGCATGACCTACACAACGATTACCCGCTGGCTCCTGAGAAGATGGAGATAACTGTTGACATGTTGTCGGAGTACTGCACAAAAATAAAAAATAAGTTTAACGTGAGTGTTGGTGGTGTGAAGAAGCTGGTGACTAATTTGATGGACAAAAAAAAGTACGTGTGTCACTATGGAAATCTGCAGTTGTACATGGATCTTGGGTTAAAAATCAATAAGATTCACAGGGTCCTGCAGTTTGACCAGTCCAAGTGGTTAGGCAAGTACATCGACTTTAACACAGTCAAAAGAACTGCGGCTAAGAACGCTTTTGAGAAGGATTTCTTCAAGTTGATGAACAATAGCGTGTTTGGGAAAACAATGGAAAACTTGAGGAAGCGTGTGGACGTAAGATTAGTGACCACTGCGAAGAAATTAGAAAAGCTTGTCTCGAAGCCGACGTTTGTGTCTTGCAAAATATTTAGCGAGAACTTAGTCGCTGTCCATAAGGTTAAAGAAACGCTGACACTAAATAGACCTGCATATGTGGGTATGTGCATACTAGACTTGAGTAAAACGCTGATGTACAATTTTCACTACAATTATATTATGAAAAAGTACTCTAGCGATACCTGCAGATTGCACTTCACTGACACTGACAGTCTGTTGTACTCGATCAAAACTGACGACGTTTATTCAGACTTTATGATGGAGTGCGAAAAGTTCGACAATAGCGACTACCCTGCAGACAGCCCATTCTTTTTTAGAGAGAATAAGAAAGTTATTGGCAAGATGAAAGACGAGTGCGCTGGAACACCAATTATTGAGTTCGTCGGGTTGCGCAGTAAAATGTATAGCTATTTGAAAGAGGATGGGGGTGGTGGGAAAACTGCTAAAGGTATTAGAAAGAATATAATTAAAAAAGTGATCAGACACGAAGATTACAAAAGTGTGCTACTAGAGCAGAAACAATTGCGACACACAATGAAGACCATTAGAAGTGTCAAACATCAGCTCGGTAGCTACGAAATTAATAAAGTATCGCTATCCTGTTTTGATGATAAACGACACCTTTTAGAAAATGGCATTGACTCCTATGCGTATGGTCACAAAAACATTGTAGTGAGAACCCTGACGAGCTAAATGATGAACTACAAAAAGACCCGCTATTAAAGAAAGACGTTGAGAGCATTGTCGCGATTGTGACGCCGTACGTGCCTTTCTTGGGCTTGTTGTCGGGAGGAATCACAACGTCGAAATATGTGTACGATCACCATTTTAGAAAAGAGGCGACAAACGCTGAAAGTAGTAGTGAACAAACAGACTGATCTATTATTAACAGGTGGCAATAACCTAATTTGCATAACAGGTGGCAATTTTATCACGCGTGAGACACTTTTACGATACATAAATTTGTAAAAATGTTTAAACGACTATTTTTTTTAAATGTGATTTGACAAATTTGTGAAAATGTTGAAACGACACTCTCTATTTTTTAAATGTGATTTGACAAATTTGTGAAAATGTTGGAACGATTATTTTTTAAATGTGATTTGACAAATTTGTGAAAATGTTGAAACGGCACTTTCTATTTTTTAAATGCGATTCGACAAATTTGTGAAAATGTTGAAACGGCACTCTCTATTTTTTAATATGTGAGAGTGAGCTCGTACCACATTTTATTTTTTTTAACACGCGAAAATGTTGAAACGACACTTTCTATTTTTTCCTAAATGTAATTTGTGAGAATTTTGAAACGACACTCTCTATTTTTTTAAATATGGCTGAAATGGTGTCAAATTTAGCGAGAGTCGCTATTTAGTATAAATTTGGTATTGTCTCGCTAGTCTCGCATGTGTTTGACATCAATTTAGTAGAAAACATGCGAAGGGTGTCTAGATTGACTAACGATCGCTGTAGTAGTATAGTAACTAGGGCTGCGAGCTTATTCGACGTCAATCGTGAATATAAACACCAAAACATTGCCAAATTTGTCGAGTCGCGACTTGGCCAAATTTGGTGACGTTTTGGTGTTTATACTCACAGTTGAGGTCGATTGAGCTCGCAGCCCTAGTTACTATACTACTTTCCTGATTGGCACTTTTTACAGGTCTCTGAACTCTTCTAAATATGACGATAATGATTTTATGGCTAGACTGGATAACATTTTTGATAATGTTGTACCTGAAGGTAAGGAGGTGCTTATGCTGGGAGATTTCAACTGACTTTCTATCCAAGAGAGCAAGCATTCCTGAATGTAAACAATTAAAAGCACTTTTTAAAAGCCTTCATATTAAACAAGTGATTAAGGAAGCTACTAGAATTACATTGGATTCTAGTACACTGTTAGATTTGATAGCTACTAACAATCCACAGAATCAGTAACTCTGGAGTGATAAGTGCTAGTCTGAGTTTCGACACTCCAGTCTAGTGTCGTTATCAGGGGGTGATCGTTGTAAAGTCTGGAAAGTACTAGACTGGAGTGTCGAAACGTTGGGTCATGGACAGTAACTTTTAAGTTACGTTCAAAAAACGTTTTAAAGCCAGAGTAGCGTCAAACTATGTCCGATTATCACCTGGTTGTGGCGAAATTATTTGTTGCTATGCAGTTAATTGTGTAATAATGTATTTTACTTTAATACTTTTCTTAATGCAATAATCTATTGAGGTAATTTGTAAAAGCTCTGTTGATAATATCATTTAAAAGATTTTAACACTCATTCTGGACAATATGTCAAAAATTCCAATGTAAGTGTATGTAGGGTTATTACTACATACTGTATGATTGCATGGGTATTCACACTCAAGGAAAAATAACATTGGATTTATAACTGATCCAAATACCAACCCTAATTCAATACTAACCATAGGCAATTTTAAACTTTAAAATTAAAATTGAGATTTAACCCAAGAAGTTCTTGTTTAGAAAATTTGAACTGGTTTGAAAAATCTAATTGCTATATACAGTATTTATAATGTAACTGATTTAAAAAAATGGTTTGGTAAATTAAACTGTTTTAAAAAAATTGTTATTTATATCTATGTTATATATATTATTATAATATAGCCATCCACTGTATATGAGCTGTTCTGCAATCTGATTGGTTCAGCTACTGACCGTATATCAGCTCATATACAGTGAGTAAATGAAAGCAATAAAAATACAAAATGGTTGACCGTTTTGCTCAGCTTGATGAACAAGAAATAAAAAACCCTCTTGAGAATGCAATACCACTGATAATACCAAAAAAACAACAAGATATGGAATGCAAATATTTAATGATAAGTAAAGCGCAAACTAAAAATTAGCCAAAATAAGGGGTGGTTTTGAAATTAAATTTGATATGAAACGACTGAAAAGGAGTGTAAGTTTTAAAAGAGAAGAGAGAAAGTAAATTAATTACATTAAATTTTGAATTTGTTTACCTCTTCCAATTTTCTGGCGGTTTGTACATCACAGGGATGACAACAAAAGCAGAGATAAACACTTGCTTTAAGGTGTTTCATACATCTGCTAGGCAAGTTCACCGTTCGTATTACAATAAAAAAGTTGACAAATGCTTGAGAAATCCTCCCAACAACAAGCCATTTTCCATCATTGACGACCCTACTTTTACCGAAGCAAATTCAGTGTTAGATGCGTTCGTTAAAGACCTTAGGAAAACTGGGAAAATCGCCGGTTTGGTCCACAAAAAGCCAATATTATCCAGAGGCAAATTAAGTTGTTGTTTGACAGTTGGGAATTTATATGTCCAGCGGACAGCACTGATCCATCACAATTGCTTCGTACCGTTTGGTTTTACCTTGGCCTTTACTTGGGACGACGAGGAAGAGAAAATCAGAGGAAACTTAAGCCAAATATGATGGTTTTAAGATCAACAGAGCAGACGGCTCTATATTTCGAGTTGAACCTGGAGGTCGCAGGTTCAATCCCGTCAACAAAAAACCACTAAGGCGGTTTAGCCGACGTCGAAGACGAGTCCGACTGGAAAATCTTTGCCCAGCCAGGTTAAGTTTCACAAAGCTTGTACTTTTTGCCCACACGAATTCCATGTTCGTTTTTAATACGAATGTACATAAATAAATATAATTTGCACTATGCATGACAGAAGTAGCAGGATGGAAACGTCATTTGTTTATGTCATTAGTATTTAATTATTGTGGAATTATTAGTAAATTTTTGGCTTATTACACAGTGGATGTCTATATTATAAAACAATTATACCATTCACTCTCGTCGTATATGGCTGATAGCCGACTCGGCCCTGCGCGCCTCGTCGGATATCAGATCATATACGACTCGAGCTCATGGTATAATTGTTAAATATATATTGTTATATATATTAATATATAGCTCCAGAGATGTCGAGAATAACCGAAAACGAACAATGACTCGCCGTAGTACTGCGCTTTTCGGTTGAGCTTGGAGATAAATAGTTTCATCGAAAAGTTTGCCTAATTGAAACCACACGTTACCAAGGTCAAATCCAACCGTTGTCAAGGTCAGATTTGAATGTTTGATGGCAAAGTTCCGCCCTTTTCAGCGGTTTAACCAATAGGATTCAAGGCGATACTATTTCGTCACATCGTGTTGGTATTTTCATTGTCGTCTCGTACTTATAACAATGAGCTACCAAATAAAAGTGGAATACTTAAACGAGAAGTGGATTAGTTTATTTGTGAACTCATGTGACGTCCTTTTTGGTATTTACACATTTAACAACCTTGTCGATGATATAGTTAGCCGTTGTTCCTTACTATCTCACTTAACCATGACAACTGTGCGCTTACGATACCTGGATGACGAAGGAAACTTTGTGAATCTAGATTACGGAGATGAGAGTGGATATAGAGAGATGTGGAATAATGCAGTATCCGTTGAAAACCGAGAGTACAAACGAATTAAAATTAGAGCTGGAGAACTCAATTCGCCACACGCTGTTGTAAAAAAAGTACAAGGTCGTTATTTACATCAAACATCAAACGAAGATGAAGCTGGAATTTCTGCAACACTGATGCAACAAACAGGTAGTATAAACCGAAGCAAAAATATCCGAAAACAACTTAACGTTGATGTTGTTGATATAGTTTTAAATGTAGCAAAAACGGAATTTATGTTGATTGGATCAAAACCAATGATAAAAAGTATTTCAGATAAGCAGCCAAACATTATCATAGACAACAAGCCAATTAAGCAAGTCTATAATTGCAAAACTCTTGGAGTGACTGTTGATCAGCATTTATCTTGGAAGAATAATACTGAAAATATTTGCAAAAAAATAGCATCAGGATTGTCAGCTCTTCGTCGAATAAAATAATTTGTTGAGAAAGATACGCTTGTTTCTGTATATAATTCACTTGTTCGCCCATACTTTACTTATTGCTCTGAAGTATGGGATGTGTTCAATGAAACACAATCAAAACGCCTCCAAAAGCTCCAAAACAGAGCTGCTCGAATCATAATGAATATGAGCAATGATGTAGATCATCAGGTTGCTTTAGATGCTTTAGATTGGAAGCCACTTAAAACGGAAAGAATTAAGGCTAAGTCAAAACTTATGTTTAAATTGTTGAATAAAATAGGTCCTAAATCGATACTTACTGATTTATTTACTTTCAAAAGTGAAATAACAAATCATGAACTGCGAAATGTTAAAAGTACTCTTTGCTTGCCACAACCGCGAACTAATAGCATGAAAAAAAGTTTCATGTTTGACGGGGCGCAAATTTGGAACTCATTACCAAATGAAATTAGGGAGAGCAACTCCCTCGTGTCTTTTGAAAACAAAATCGCTACTCACATTTTTTGAATAACGTTTTTATGATAATATTTGTAAATAGATATGTTTCACTGTATACTTTTTCTATATTTTATAATCTTGTACAGTACCTATAACTTTCTTACTATATGTTACTATATACTATATCTTTGTAATCTTGTAATTGTGCACGCCCCTTGTGGAAATCAGCCTAGGTTGACAATGGTTAGCGTGTTTAAATAAAGTTTCTATCTTCTATCTATAGTTCTTACTCCTGTCCAAAGAATGATGCAAAAGAGAGAATGGGAAATGGAGGTTTTGCGTGGTAACATTGATGAGAAAAAAGAAGAATTGCAAAATATAAACGATGATGTTGATAGAGCTGCAAGCCAGAATACAGCGGACCGAATAGTATGCGGGAAATGCCATTTGCGCGAAGGGCATACTAAAAGAAACTGTAAGTTCGATGCTTGCAAATCTGTCAAGTCTTGTGGTATTTTAGACAGGCATTCAGATGTAAAAGTGCAGCGCAAAAAACTAATTAGCGAATTTCTGGACTCGAGTCGCAATTGAAGGATGCAGCTGAAAAGCATAGCTCTGCTAAACGTACTCAAGCTAAATTAGAGGAATCTTTCGAAGCGAGAGTGGAACAGGACATAATAGACACTAATCCCCCTTTATACATTCAGAACGGTGTAAAAAAATTGGTCATTAATTCGCAAACACACGGTCGTGTTGGAAGGTATGTCCAAAGGAAAATTACCACGTCGAAACCAGACACCAGAATTACTAAAAAGTGGTCTGTCTAACGAAGACAACTATCGCAGTCGCACGTCGGAAATCCTCGCAAAGACGTCCTCATAGATCATGGGATAGCATTTCCCAAACGCTCAAGATTAGAGGAAAATCCTAGTGCTACTAGCTTTTCCACATTTAGGAGTCAGCAAGAAGAACGAGATTTCATGATTGCGATTGAACTACAAAGTTCGATGAATAAAGAATGCGACGGCGGCGCTGATGGAGAACGAGAGACGTAAGCCCTGCAAAACATGACGCCACAATGTTTACATGGTCCTAATAATTATAATGTTAATCAGTCAACGCAAGTTTTTTTACCTTGTGAGAACACGCAACGCTCTCTCAATTATCGTCCTGCTGATGTCAATGTGGGGTGTGGAAACAATCAGGTAGTATGCGCGAAATTAATACAGTTCCCAACGCAAATGTAAATGGTACTGATTCAAATGTTGTCACAAATCTCGACGTTTTGGCGTTAGCAGCATTGACTGACAAATATTGATCCAAAGAAAAGAACTACTAGACTGTCATTTATATATATGACACATCCTAAAGCTTAATGTTTATATTATTGTTCAGTTTAATTATTATATACTAGTATTCAATTCAACGAATTTCCCACGCTCCTTATAGCTATAGCCTGAAGACAAACACGTGTGTACTTCATGTTATTTTTTGTCGTTTTTTATTTTGTGCGATACTGGTAACACTGTAATTTATATAAACGGTATTATATGAAATATATAAATATATTACAGTAATGTACTTATATCTTGGTCGTGTGACTGTATGATGCTCGAGTTTAATATTGACGTTCAGTGAATTCAGTTGCAATGTGAATGCTACGTTTGCGTGAAAAGCGGTCGCAACGCAAAACAGCCTTTACTTTACTGTCAAAATAATCGTTGTGTTTAAATGTACGATGTTGCCTTGAAAAATCCATTCATATCCATTGGAGTGATTCGGTCAATTGCCTCGTATACTGCTAGTTTTAAGTTTCTGTTTGTGACCTCCCACAAATGATATCGCATTTCAGTCCTGAGTTTGGCAAACACAAATTCAACAGGATTAAAATCAGGGGAGTAAGTAGGCGTGTAAACAAGCTCTATGCCCATTTCATTCAGAATTTCGTCTAGGATTTCGCCGCCTTCGTAATGATGGGTTGGGCAGTTGTCCATAACGACAATGTCGCCAAACTCGAGGGCAGGCCTTCCAGTGAAAACGTTTCCAGCTTGTAACGCTTCATCAAAAAACTGCAGCAGGCATATAGTATCACAAGCTCCGTTAACCGTATTTGCGTGCATAATGTACGAGTCAAATCCAACCGCGATCAGCCCCCCCCCGGGCAACCCCCAGGGAATTTGACTTTTGAAAAAATAAATAGTCAAATGCCCGGCCGTACAGGCAGAAACCACAGTCAAATGCCCTGCTATAAGGGTACATGGTTCTGGAATTTTGTTTAAAATTAAATTAAAAAGTGTTTTTCCGATTAAAGATGAGAGAAATTGTGGTGTACGACAACAAAACTCTAAAAATATATGGTCATCACAACTTTTTTAAAATATTAAACATATATGTATAGGTTTAATATACCGAGAACGCGGGATATAAGTAATTTATTATATAAACATAAGTGTTATATAGAGTTTTTGGCCACTGAGAAAAATCGTATTTAAACACACGTAAAAAATACGATATTTTTACGTGTGAAAATATCATTTTTGCAAGCAATCAAAAACCGCGTACGAAATATGTTTGACCAATCAGAGAACATGTTGTAATAATTTGTTTATAAAATAAACAGAATATTACATGGTTTCTTGGAAATATGGAATTTATTTCTCGTGTTGAAGAGAATATTGCTCACTCGTGAGCAATATTCTCTTCAACACTCGAAATAAATTCCATATATCCGCGCAACCATGTAATATTCTCTATGCTTATATCATTGTTGTGGAGGTTTTCAAAAAAGCTTTCGTAAATTTCGCCGACTTTCGATCAAGATTTTTTTAGTTTTGTCGACAAGTTTCATGTAATTATTAATTCACGGGAGATAAGTTGGTTATATCCCGCGGTACATCAAAGAAAACCGACTCAACCATGATATTTTTTTTATATTAACCCCGAACACAACATAATTATAAAAAGGTCACTCATTTCTTCTTTTTCTTTAAACGTGTAGCCTTTGCCTTTTCAACTCCTTTAGCTCTGTTGATTGCGACCTGACGAAGATGATCCCACCACATTTGAACATCCTCATGTGACAGGCAGCACTTCTTCGCAAGATCTTCAAAATCTGTTAGGTTGGGCGTTTTCGAAAATGCTTCCTCAATTACAGCCGATGGTGGCATGGCCCTCACTATTTTGGCACTGCTGTGCAATTGCAACAGTTGATCCATATCTGTGATGTAGTGTCCCAGACATTTTCCTTTGCAATCTTTGCATTCACTTCCCCAAGGTCTTGTATTGTCGATCATTGGCAGTGGAAAGAATTCGAAAGACGGCCCTTTAGGGAACCATGTCGAGATTAAATCTTCACGACGTTTAGAAGGACCTACACGTATAAAGATCAATAAGATTAGGACTAAAAATTTGAACATAGTCATGGGTAAAATTTTTATTCATTTTCTTACCCTCTTTGCATTTCTGGCAGTGATATGTCTTGTCATCATCCTCCATCTTAGCAGCATCTTCTTCAGTGACACCAATACAACTAATGTGAAACCATTCTCCACACTGGTCACAAGAAATCATCATCCTATCAGAGAACAACAGAATATAAACCACTATTCAGAATTGGTGTTGCTTGATTGTACTGTATTTAAGGACATCTTATATATAAAAAACTTAACGAACAATGTTACTTTATTAAACATAAGAACAATGCTGAATATATTATACATTTGTTTTCCTATTCCTGTTTTCTTATTTTCTTATTCGTATTTCATTTTCCTTTATTATGCATTATTTTCATTAAAATATAGTAGTACAGTATACCATGTCGCAACAAAACATGATCATACACAGATTCCAGGACCAAAAATGAAAATGAAGACGCATTAAATATTTACCCCTTTCCTTCAGGTTTTCGGCAGGTGCAAAATAGCCTTTTAAAGGGTTTCAGAGAATAGTCTGTTGAATCGTTTTTGTGGGTACCGCGGTCAGCGGTACCCATATAGTCATGGCGTTGAGGTGGCTAGGTAGGTAGGTAAGGGTTCAACATCGAAATTGCGACTGCGCAACTCAGATGCTAATTCGGAATTCGTCGGAAAATGTCGTCTCCATCGTTAGGGCATAAATATCGATCATCGAAGGATTCTTGTGTGTACAAACTACGGTAGAAAATCTCGAAAAACCTTAACTTGTCGACAAGTACAACGTACAAAGGTCGGGTCGTGTAAGTCGGGAATGCTCATGATCTTCGTGGTGTCGTCTGATCGAGTGCGTTATGGTTTTTGGCTTAATAATTCCCGGCGTGTCTTCTGTCAATTCTGATGATCTGATCGAGACTGTGCGTTTTTGGCTTTTCGGAGAAGTTTTCGATAATCCTCAAAACGTCTTGTCTTTCTTGAACTTGTGTAGTTTACATTAAAGGTAAGTTGTATCTTTCTCGTTTTCAGGTATTTCTGTAGGTATTTCTTTGATCATAAATTGATGTGCTTAGCTTCGCTCCTGACTGAGTAGCTACATCACTACATGTATGTTTATACTGTCTGTGGGCCTGTGGCTGTTTTTGTTTTATATTTATTCGTCAAATTCAAATGTTGTACAGTATATCCATCTGTTTCAGGTGAGGAAGTCAGTCTAAATTAAGTGATAATGCTGGTAAACAGTGTATAGCAAAGTCATTAATCGCATGTGAAATATTGTTTGTATGGTTGCAATTAAAGGTTCAGAAAATAAAGATTTTTTGTTGTTAACTATGCTGCTGGCCCTTATGTTTGTCTAAAAATGCATTTACAAACTTATTTTTTGGTTTAGAAACCAACTATGAATGTTGCTTGTTAACAATTGATTGTTTCAGTGTTGACAATGTCAGACAATTATTTCAAGATGATCAAAAGCTCCCAAGTAATAATTTGTGCCAAGATTATGAACATCATTAAGATGATTTCAGCATTATAGAATGGTTCTTCTCTGCAGTAATTGTATTCAAGTTTCTGTGAAAATTTTTGTTGTTGTTGACAGATGTTCCTAACATTGTATTATAAATTAGAAAACTTGTGTCTTTTAATGCATGGATCAATTCTTCCTGTAATCATCCCCCGGGCAATACCCCGGGGATTTGTATTTATTATCAAAGCTCATTGCAAATTCGCCACCCAGGGCAAGCCGGAAACAATGCAAAAACACACGAGTTTTAACATCAAATAAATGTATAATTAGACAAATTTTAATATCAAATGTAAATTTAACTTAACCAGCAGCTCATTTCTGCTACTGCTTCCTTTGAGCTCTAGTTTGTTTCGCTTTTTCAGCACTCCCCCCCCCCCAGTACGTCGATTTTCTGCAACTTTTTTTCGTCGCCATTTTGAATATGAATACTTTACTTTAGTTACCAGACTTCCAAGGGGGCCCTTTCCCCGCCCTATACCCTGGGCAAAAAATAATAAAACAATTCCCCACCCCCGGGATTTGATTTTCTGCATTGTCCCCGGGGTTGCCGGGGGGGGGGATATGGTTACAGGAAGAGTTGATCCATGCATCAACCTGTGGTGAATCATTAACCGATGACATGTAATAATGGTAATGTATGTTTGTATTAAAAATGGATTTTACAAATGTATTAATTATCTGCTGATTTAGTTAATTCTGCTGTTAGCTTACGAACAACAATAATGAAAAATAGCTTTTACACAACTATCGTATCTTATACTATTCTCGAGTTATTACGTACATTTCATGTAACTTGAGCTGTGATGTCACAAGATGGACAACAGCATTACAGTGTACATCAAAACTCAAAATCAGGCATATCTTCGGATTGGTTTGACTAAACCGGCTCAAACCAAATACCAAACCAAATAAAATAAAATAATACCAAACCAAATAAATCAAAATAAACCAAACCATGCAGACTTACTGAGTCAACAAGACTCTGCATTGATTGTTGTTATTAGGTTCCCATGGTAACATATTTTGTTCCCAGGCCACTACTTTGTATAGAAACAAAGTTTTCTACTTTTTGTTGTTCCAGTTACTGTTTTATTGTTTTAAACAGTATTGTTACATTGGAAATCATGAGAAAAGGATGTCAACTTCCTAAAACTAAATAAGTTGCTGTAAATGTGGTTGAAAACAAAGAATTGTTATAAAGGAAGAGAGTAATCTGGAAACTAATCCGTTACCATAGCAACCACATTAGAACCATTACAATGTTTAGTTTTCTTGATTGAGTAAGTCAGCAACGTTTGAATCTATTTAGTTGAACCAGTAAAAACCGCCGGCTACGCAGGCTAAAGATATGCCTGATTTTCAGTTTTGTTTTTATAATGCTGTGTCCATATTGTGACGTCACAGATCAAATTATACAAAGCGTATAATTAAACATAAAAAGCCATTTTTCATTATTTTAAGTGTTCTTTCAAATACAGTAAAAAAAAACTGGAGCGAATTTTCATTTCATAGACACTTTAAAGGCACCACATCAATATAATGATAAAGAGCCTCCATGGCAGTGATTCCATAGTGGGGATAAATGCCCCAGTCTAAACGAATAATACTAATATTTCAGTTAGTATTACAGATTTGGATATTTCAGTTTTGGTCACACCCCAATCCCATGCTCATTACTCATTGACAAGGCTGACCCCCATTAATGCATATGGACTTATAGTACGTATTCCATATAAGGTCATAACGGACGGGACTGGGAAGAGCAAATACGTTGCCCTAACGAGCATATACGTTGCCCTAACGAGCAAATACATTGCCCTCGTACCAGCCCACTGGATGCGGATACGTAACACGTTACGATATGTTCGATTATCCGATCTTTCTAAGAAAATTACGTTCGCTCGCCGGATAAGCTGTACGCATATTGTAAACAGATAATTTACCTTTGTTTTAATATATATTGTAGCTTTGGGAGTTGATTATTTCTCAAGAAACGTTCGTCGAAGACAGCCGAAAGTTCGTTTACAAGATGGTATCCGTAATACGAAAATTATATTTTTGGGCATGTTCGATTACCCGCTTTCAAAGAGAACTAAGTTAGCTACCAGGATAAGCTGTATCTATGTTGTAAATAGATCATTTAACTTTAAAAGAATAATATTCTATAGCTTTGTGGGAGGGTTAGGACCTTTGTTGTTTTGGGGTCGGTTACAATCTAATTAACTTGGAGGCTGGTACGAGGGCAATGTATTTGCTCGTCAGGGCAACGTATATGCTCGTTAGGGCAACGTATTTGCTCTTCCCAGTCCCGTCCGTTATGACCTTATATGGAATACGTACTATAAGTACCTATCCATTAATGTTCCATGCGGTACCCACATGTTCGCATTGCGGACCTATTTTTATCTTTTCCTGCAAAAATAAAAAGATAATTAAATGACTGCTGTTTAAACTTTGATTTTTCCAAAAGAACTGTTTTTTCTTTAAACCCAAAAACTACAACAGATCCAACACCTGCTGTTAATTTGAACATGCTTAAATATTTTTAACAAAATGACCTCCATTTAACATACTTATTTTAAAGCATGCTAGTATTAATACCTGAACAAAGTGGATGAGGACAGTCGGATTTTCCACAACATTTCAGAAAAAAGACATATTTGCTTGGAAGAGAGCAATCCATGTGATTGTTGCGAATTCTCCACACTTTGCTGAAGTATTTGTAGGTTTCTGGGTCTTCTTTCTTTAGATTCTGTTTGCTTGTGGCCGACCCTCTTAGAAAAACAAGAAGTTTGCTCCTTCGTTTTATGACATCGTGATCAGTAACTCCTCTATATAATGATATAGTAGTCCTCATACATGGTGTTCCGCTGACTCTCTCTATGTATTGTTGCAAAGCTGCATCCATGTTTTCGCCATGTTTCGTCTCGTCAAAATCCCCTGCATCGTTATACGGTTCGCCACATCTTGTTGAAGGTATAAAAAGATTGTTGTGCCCTCTTGCCAAACAGCCATTCTGCAGTTCTACTCTATTCAAAAAGCTGTCACCACTTGACCGTGTCGTTACCAGCGTCACTCTTGTAGAATGATGAAAATGGCGTTCAGTCCAGAGAAACTGCACTTCAACATGAGATGGTCCCTCGTCTGCTCCTCCATCTACCCGTATGCAGTCTATATCTTTCACGTCTCCGTTTGCTTTGTAAAATATGGGCGCAAGTTCCGGAACCTTCTGTATTAACATCAAGTCGGCACCGTGTTGAGATGGGCTTTTCTCATGAATAGCAGATGCTTTAACTACTCCACAACAAATCTCACTGGTGGTTGAAGTTGAAGAAAAATTATAACTGGTGGTTTGGAGTTGGGTTGGGTGCTTGTTAAGAAAGTCGGTGTGTGTTGTTAAACTTGGAGAACCAACGTTAAGTGATGGGGTACTTTTATGAGTGTATGTTGAATCTAAACGAAATCCCGCTTGATCGTCACGATTAAGCAAAAGAATATGCTGTCCGTCTTTTTGAAGCCTGTCCAAGCACTTGTAAAACAAACGACTCCACTTTGTGTCGGGATTAAATTTGAGGTTAAAGCCTTTTCTTGCTTTTTGATATTTGATGTTCGCAACTCCCTTATATCGTTTGCTAGACAATCTCCGTTTGTTTCTGGGGATGCACAATTGTACCACTGTTCCGTAGCTTATTTTTTCATTATAGTGGTCGCTGAGCTTCTCTGCAAGTCCTCTGAATGTAATTCTCTTTTCTTTCTTAGTGTCTCCCAAAAAAGTGTATACACCAGTTCGCCGCCACTTGTCAGCCCCAACATCTGCTTCGGCAACAATTTTTTCCATTATTTCCCCAACATCAGGATGTCGTTTAATGATGGCATCAGTTCGGTCACTACCCGCTTTCTTAAAAAGACCACTTGCTTCTATTTCAGCTCGAGCTCTCTTTCTTGCTTTATCTTTAATGCGACGTAATTGCAGGTGAATTGACTCTTCATCAATATTTAAGACTTCTTCATTGTTTTCAAGGTCATTTTCGGTGTTTTCATCAACTATTATTTCGGATCGTTCTTCTTTTGATAACATTTCGGTTAGGTAAGCTACTCTTGATTGCTCAGTCAAATTGAATTCTTCATCACTCAGTCCAAGATTTTGTAGCTGGCTTGCAAAGCCCACCAAAAAGTTATCAAAATCTTCGTGGGTGTAACCCTGGCAACTAAATTCTGGCTCCAAATTAGCGACCAAAGCAAACCAATTGTATTCCAATTCTTTGAGAATCCGAAGTGCAACAGTTGTGCTGGCTTTCACATCTTTATCAGGCTCGCTTTCGGGGGATTCGTTATGCTCAGTTTGTGAATCATCGTTTTCATTTGCCAATAATGTTTCTTCGATATCCATAGATACAAGTATAAACGCAGTATATACGCTTAAAACTTTAGGTGACAGGGCTTTTCTTGTTGCTGCTCCTAAGCTATGGAATGCCTTGCCAGTGGAACTAAGATTAATGGGTTCCGTGACCAATTTTAAAAGTCATCTTAAAACACACTTTTTTAGGTTAGCATATACTTCATAATATTAATACCATTTTTAGTCATACTGTATTCTGTTCTGTTTTACCTTCAAATTGTATTATAGATTATTGTATTTTAATTAGATACAACATTGATTGTAATGCGCATTTGATCATAATCATGTAATTTGCGCAATATAAGTTATTAAATTATTATTATTATTAAACGAGCCTTGCCGAGGTTCTTTGCCAACTTCAATGATGGTATCTTCATCGTCAGAATCACCATCCAAACTGTCTGAATCACTTGAGAGAAACTGGTGAGAATCAATACATTGCGAGTCCAGAAACGCCCTTTGCTCAACTTTTGCAAAATATTTATGCTTGCTTCGGATATTTCTCACAGTTTTCGTAGCCTCCTCGACTTGTATCGCTCTTTTCCGTAGATTTCGTATACCTACACTCTGTGCTTGGCGTTGTGAAAGGTTATGGGTACTCGCAATTACATGCTTTATTCTTTGTATCTCGGACGTAGCGGTTGCTGAACTGAGCAAATCTTGGCAGGATTCTTTATCCAAAGGAACGTCCTTGTTAATATTTATACTCATTAAAGGCATCATTTTGTGCATTTGAGAAATGTCCGAAAGAACATGACTGTAGGAATTAGTTTTACTTTTCTCGACTACAACTACACCATTTTGGAGTTTAATGCATGCAACTGGCATACGCAGGAGCCGTCTCTGTGCCTTTTCGCAATCATAAGATATTGACGGGAAACATTTTCGCCACAAAACAGGCAAGGGCACACACTTGTCACTAGTAACTGTGGCTGCCACGTTTATCATTTCTTTGCAACCACTTTTACAGAATGCATGATATTGGCGGCAGTTCTCTGCTTTAGCAAGTTTGTACTCACCAAGGTCAAGTCCTTCAAAATTGCTTATCCTTATTTTATGTCCTGAGATTTCTTCTGTTATAAAATTTTCCAGAGCAGTTTGTTCTTTTGCTCTTAAAATTAAAACACTTTTTAGTTGATTCGCTGATCCTGGCCCCCTGATTAAAATTCTCAATCCGAGGACCATCTACAAGAAAAAAGGTTGACATGTGTAACTGGGAGAACATTCATCGTTGTTAGAAGTAGTTTTGCTAGGCGGGCTGCTTGGTATTTCTTCATCAGGAGTGGAAACTGAAACTGTGATACTATGTTCCCCTTCTTTATTGACAGTATAATCTGGTATGTTGCTTGGCAAGGATGAAGAGACAGCACAAGTAGATGACAATGTACAATCTCTGGTCTCATTAACGGTGCTTTCCTTATCTGAAGGACTCATCACATCTTGATCTTCTTCATTTGAAAGAATGGTAACCGAAACTTCTACCACGTCATCTTCATTCTGTACATTCAATGGTTCAGTGGAATATTGTGCTTGCTTTTCTGAAGGTAAATGAGATGTAGATGTGCTTTCTGTGGACTTTTGCATGTTTGTTAACAGAGTTCTGATATCTACTGATCCAGATGTTGAATTTCCAGGGAGTTTAGGAGGTGGCAAAGAAGGCTTTCTCTTTTTCTCATACCAATTACTTTTTCTTGCCTTTATTTGCAAGATCTTAAGCTGACTTTCCAGACTATCTTTCTCTTTGAACAGACTTCGCATTTCTCCTTGGAGCCTTTCACACAGGGCAAAGTCTTTCACAGTGTTTGCTTTGTTGCAAAGTTGCTGTTTTGATGACATTTGCTTTTTTATTAAATTTATCTGGATAGATAGAGACGAAATTTTGTCATTCCGCTCGCTTGAACTGATTTTAGGTCTTTTCAGTTTATTGTTAATATCGTCAAGGTGAACACTGCGGGATCCCGATGGTTTCTTAAAGACATAGGTTTTGCGTGCTCGATTATACAACAGATCTGGATCTTCATTTGCCAGACGATAGGCTGCTTCATTAACAGCTTGATGCCAGGTGGTCAGTTTAGCATTTTCTTTGTTAAGCCCATACACCATCGAATTTTTTTCTTATAATTTCCTCACTTAGGTTTTTTGGTGCTTTTGGTGTGTTGGAATTTGGCTGATCTAAACAATCATACAGCGATACTGATAGGTTAATACTTGTCCAATATATTACATTTATTACAAAATATAATAAAAATGCTATAATTCTAGACTATACTTGCAACCACAAACATTTCATGTTCTAGTTTAAAACAGTAACATCATGTTTTACATTGGAGACAATATACCTTCCACTGCGCTAGAGGCAGAGGCAAAAAATGATTGCTCTTTGTCGACTTCTGAACTAGGGAGAACAGGAGGATCTTTTGCACTGGTCATTATAAAGATTGTGGTAGGGTCAAACTCCAAAAATATATCTTCTTCCACCTGAGTTCCATCATTGTTAGTAAAAACATTTACTTCCTCTTCATCAGAAAACCCAAGCTTTTCTTTTCCTGTGTGCATGTAAAATTAGGGATATTTTATAGCATATAAATAGATTATGAATATGATGTTTGTGGATCCTGTTTCTAGTATGTGGTGAATATATATACATAAATATATATAAAAACAAGTATTAATATAAATATTAAAACATTGACAGCATTGGATTGACCAATGAAACCTCATGTGGGCCGTGGCCATGTTCTGTTGCTGAGAAGCGGCCATACTAATTACCGACAAAAACCGACAAAGCCGTCAAAAACCGACAAAAGCCGTCAAAAAAAAGCCGACAAAAAACCTACATTAATATTATAATAAAAAATTCTGTTATGATAAGAATTTACTGACCAAATCCAATCGATTTATGCATTTTTTCAAATTCAATTTGTCGTTTCTGAATATTTGCCACGTGCACACGTATGCGTTTTCAAATCAATCCGTTTTCATTTAACTGAAAACGCCTCAAAAATTCTCTTCCACACGATCATTTTTGTATCGTATTCGCCCGTCCACATCCGAAAGAAAAACATCTAAAAATTGCACTGATCATGTTGTTTACTTCTTGTTGAGTATTATTAAAGTAAAAATAGCTTGCGCGTCATTTCCGTCGATCAATATTAACCGATTACACCAACATCGTTTTCAAAAGTTTATATTTTCGCCCGTCCACACGACAACGCACCGTTCTAGAAAGTCTCCACTTTCAAACTCGTTTTCGAAAGTCTCGAAAAGTCTCTATTTCGGTGTAAAGGGAGAATTTTGAAAACGCTGAATCAGCGTTTGCGTTGTGGACGTATAAAGGAGAAAATGAATGAAAAAGTCTCTCATGAAAACGTACACATGTGGACAGTGCCTAGAAATAGTCTCGATGATTAAGCACTTTCAAAAATTTCTTTCTGTGTCAACTGTTAAAATTTCACTGACGTTGGTCTTAATTTTTCTTTCCCCCGTTCTTGTCGGCTTTTGTCGGTAATTTTTGACGGCTTTTGTCAGTTTTTGACGGCTTTTGGCGCGATTTTTGTCTTTTTAATAAACCTCAAATTTAATATTCATGATTTTTATATAAAATATAAACTATAGAAAATATAAATATGAAAAACTCACCTTTTGAAATAAATTCTCCAAAAGAATTTGCGAGAACAGCTTTCCGAATGATTTTTTCTTTGTTCCAAACTTTGAATAACGGCATATTCAATATTTGTCGCTCAGAAAAGCAATTTTAAAAACTTCGAAGTGCTAGAGTGTACATACTTTATGGGAACAACCACTGACCAATTTGTTGTAAATGGTCAAATGCCCTACCGGGCGGATTAAACCTGCGTCAAATTACCGCCTATACGGAGCTGATCTTGAGTCAAATACCCGGGGGTTGCCCAGGGGGGAGGGGGCTGATCGCGGTTGGATTTGACTCGTACATTACAAGAGCAGTAATAAAATAAAAAGAAGTTACAAGTTTTAATAGAGATGTGGCCTTGCTAGATGTATCTCTATTACTTTTCCCATTAAAATTAATACTCATTTCCTCCAGGATGAAAACAATAGCAACAAAAGTTCCTCAAACGTATCCAAACCTTCAATACGCTCTACCCATCTGGTCTTACAAACACTCTTCAGTTTTTTCTTTTGAATATCTGGGCAGTGCTTAACTATGTTAGTTTCTAGTATCTGTTGGCGTAACTGAGATTGCAATTTCCTTAACTTGTTCAAAGGCATTTCGTATAGACTGAACTGAGCAAGATCCAGAAATACTTAAATTTAATCTGTGGCTATAACAATGCGTGTATATATAGCTTTCCTATTTATCTGAGAAATCCTGGGAGAAAGACCATTAATATGGCCAGAAACTGCACTGCACCATCATATCCCTGCCCACGACAGTGCTCAATATCCAAAGTGAGATCTTCATTTAAACATTTCAAAATGACAGAGGCAAGATCTTTACCTGTCAAACCTTCATTGCAATGTATAAATCGAAGGAATTCCTCACATTGAATTATTCATCCACAAAGCATAACACTAAGGACATTTGCTCCTTATTTGACCGATCAGATGCCTCATGTGCTATAATAGAGTAAAATTTACTCTTCTTTACTTCAACAAGTAATTGCTCACTAATAACTTGCCCACAACACTTTATGAGCTCATTTTGTGTGGTTTTTGAGATGTAAGAAGCATTCCTATCATGTTGAGTGAGATGGGACTGTAGTGCAACATCCCCACCACGGACACTATAATTAAGAAGCTCAATAACCCCACCTTTCGAATATTCACCAACATCTGGTTGAGTCATCTCTATGACCTCTTGGTGATAACTGCATACGACCACTGAGAATAATGGTATCCACAATAGGAACTAGTTTCTTCCTGTTTTCAGAAATTTTTTTTTCTCATATTTGTATCTATCATTACATTAATTGGTTGTGTTTTACCAGTGACATTGTCTAATGCAGTGAAAATAGCAATGGTTTCACGGTGAAGACCTGATGATGTTTTTTCATGCCTCACAAAACAAGCTTTGGCATCTGGCCAGTGTGTAACCGGTTCACAAAAAGTTTCTTAATTTTGCCTAATTTTGAAGGCAATCGATCACCAAACAAAGTACAAGAAAGACTTAAGCCACCATCTAAACTGGGTAAATAACATAGCCATGGATGACACTCAAACCGAAACCATTAGTCTTTGGAAATTGGTAAAGTTGAACAGGAACAACGACATGCTTAATCAGATTCTCAATTTCAGAATTCTTCCTACTTTTACTTTCTCCCGTAGAAAGCTACATCAAACTCATTTCTATTTTCCAAATTTGATTATGAAACGAACTTAGTGGCATCATTCTGTGGGGCTGCTGCAACAACTACATGTATGTGTAAATCAGGAGTACCCATGCTAGCTAAAGATGAAATGTCATCCACCCATTCAGGTTGTTGTGACTCAGATACAGGAGGCTCCTGCATTTCATTCATTTCAATACTGTTAGAAGGCAAGAATGTCAATTTTGATTGAATAGCACATTTTTTTAAAGATTTTGACAAGGAAGAAGAAATTGAATTCCTTTTCTTTGCTACAAAACCAGAGATTAATGGTACATAATGATTATTTTTAAATGTGACAGAGGAGGGAAGTAATCCTTCATAGCAAAACAGTATATTCAGATCTTCCAAGAATGGAGCTGGTTTCACAGGAGGATGAGGTACAATTGTTTGGTTGAATAACAAACTCCACCTGATAGCATTAGAATCAAAATCAGGGTAGTATGAAAATATATTTCTACCAGTAACCGTTGATAAAGCCAGCAAACAAAAACCCACACCACTTCTTATCATTACAGTTAAAAACAGCTTCTGCCTTAACCAGGTCATCTAATGACAAGTTAGTATCTATAGCATCAAAGGACAGACATAGCAACCATACCTGACAATGATTTAAATTGCTTGTTCTTATGGGCTTCAAAGACAGAAGAGAAACAAGGATGCTTACAATAATAATCAGCATACAAGAAAAGTTCCATTGATGTCATCAGTCTCAGATCATCAACCAGAGTGTTGTCTCCAATAAGAAGCAAAGAAACTGAACTGTACATACAGTTTCCAGTAACATCAGATCTAGAAATGATAAAAGAGGGTAAATAAATTTGACAACACAGCTTAGCCCAAGCTATTATACAGGTACCAAAATATCTTCTTCACTTTAATATTCAGGTTCTCATGAATTGACCTATACAACGGTGCTAATTATAGCATAGTTAATATATTAACTATGATTATAGTCAGTTGAACCAATTCAATATATTTTAACATTTCCCAATTTATATTTACATCTTAGTAACATATTTTTATATACTATAGAGTATAGAATTCTGTTATAATTAAAACATTACAGAACACTATATGAACTATGAAGAGTCGAAGACGAAGGGCCACAGTCGAAGCCATATTGAATTTGAATATAGACAAAGACAACTCATAAATAAATTCAAATATTAACATGAATAACAAATATTTAGCTATAAAGCGAAAGTACTAGACCCAAGGGTAAACGTAATTACCATAAACATCCTACAAATATTCATAGATTAAAGCTGTCTTACCTTAGAGCAATCAGATGGCTTTCTTTCTTCTTTGCGTAATCCGGTATAAAATTCTCAGTGTTGATGTTCCTATTTACACCATTACCAACTCGTTCAACAAGATCAGCTTTAGCGCATAAAGCACCTGAAGAAAGTCTCGTGGACATTTCAACGTAAAGCTGTCTTAAAGTCGCTTCATCTTTGCTAACTAAAGCGCCATGTACTCGCTCCTTCATGGTAGCCATGTTAGAAGCGGGAAGAAGTTGAAGTCATATGAAAATTTGCAAAATTGCAGGATTTGCACATGCAACTGCTAACAGTAATGACGAATTCAACGAGCTCAAATTAGTCAAAATGACGTTTCAGGCTCTACACCAATCATAACCCACAATAAAATAAAAATTAACCAATCAGGAACGCTGTACCACGAAATTTTAATTGGCAAACTAGTCGCGACTGACTAATTTCACATCTTAGTCAAAACTCTATTTAGCGGGCCGTCTACCTGTGCAGGGTCAAACCTGAGCGCAGGCTGCTCGCTTATGCGGCTGCGGAATACTTAGCCAGCGTGCAGGCGCTATAAATTGGCTACGGAAAACTGGGAATTATTATTTTGTGTTCTAGCTCGAATTGAAATTCGAAATGGCGAAACTTCGCACGGTGTGCGTGGCTGGATATAAATATTAAAAATAAAACAATTTAAAAGAATAATATAGAATTATGTAATCATATGGTATAAACAACACAATATCCAGTTATCCACAATATCTACATCAACAATTTTCTTCTTAGTCACGTGACTAATTTGACGTAGTCTAAATCCGCCCCTGACTACTTACCTAGTTGGACCGAAGAAGTGTTTACCATTACGAAACGAGTGCCTAGAAGACCACCTGTGTATAAAATCGCTGATTACCATGCAGATGAATTGCAAGGAACTTTTTATGAACAGGAATTACAAAGAATTATTAAAACAGATAGTGACTTTTATAGAATAGAGAAAGTAATTAAATCATGCATGCATGGTAAGCAAAGAGAATATCTTGTTAAATGGCTGGGCTATTCTGACGATTTTAATTCATGGGTACCAGCCAGTAATGTGAAGAGTATTTCTAAATAAAATATAATCCGAGCTGTAACGTGTGTTTAGTTCATTTACAACTTGCTCGTCGACATGGTTAGTCAGTTCTACTTAACTCTGCCATCGAATAGTTCTATGGAATATTTTCCAAATAATACATTGACGAATTTTAAAACCAAGTTGGCTCAACCCATAGAGCTAACTGGTGATTGGGAGGTCGCACTATCTGAACTTCAGTACCCTTGCAGTTGGTATAATTTGAGAAAGAATGAAAACCATATCTACTACGATACCAATGGTGCCGGGTATTTTCTGACAAGTATTGTCCCATTTGGTACTATCCAAACATTAAACAGTTTATTGCTGCGGTGAATAAGTAATTGAAAGCTGATGCCGGAGGGGATATTTGGTTGACTTACAGTGAGCTATCTCGTAAAGTTACTGTAAAAGTGAAGAATAAAGCGCGATTTGCTTGTACTGTGCGGTTTGCAAACATGATCGGTTTTGAGAAAAAGGAAGTGTCTATATCAAAGAATACAGAGGCGCCATTTGTACATATATACCGACATTGTGGAACCACAGTTAGTAGGCGACAGCAAAGTCTCCTTACTGAAAGTTGTCAAGCGCGATGGGAAGTTTGGCGAGAACGTGAGCGTCACTGTTCAGCACCCGCAGTATGTTCCAGTCATTGTCAAATCGTTTGAAACACTTGAAATAGATATAAAGGATGACACGCAGATAAAAGTACCATTTGAGTTCGGGAAGTTGATGGTGACACTTCACTTTAGACTGGCAAGATCTATATCATTCGTATATTCCTAATTTCACCTTGCGTCACGTATATTCCTAATATCAATGATTCTAAAGTGTATCACTCAAGAAATCAGAAGGGTGGGACTTTGAACGGTTTTAGTGGGGCAAGAATACAGCGAGGCTATGGTGTTGGAAACTTTTTTAAGAGCATTGCTCGGTTTGCTATACCTTTGGTCAAGAGAGGGATTGGGGCCATTGGAAAAAAGGTGTTAGAAACAGCCATGGGCATTGGCCAAGATATGATTGTGGGTAAGAGCGCAAAACACGAGGAAAGCAGGCTGTTCATGAACTCACAAAACAGGGAGTGGAAAATATTAGATGCCAAATTGGAGGAGGTCGCAAGAGGAAACAGAATACTGATAAGTCAAGATCTGTTAAACATTTAAAAACTTGTTCTCAGAAGAAAACTCTCATTCCTTCCCGAGCTAATAAACGGAAAACATCTCCTCTTGATACACACGAAAACATTTTTGGTGACCCACCAGGAAAAAGATGTTGCAAGCGATAAACACTTTACATAAAGATTAATGTTCCTGTGGGAAGTCCGAACTTGATTTATTTTCAGTACCACCCACTCAAATTGAAATGAAAAAGGGTTATTGGGAAAGTGTTGATCCAGTCTCAAGTGCTCAAACCTCCGATACTGTTGAATTTAATTGTGCCACAAACTCTGATGTCTACACAGACCTCGCGAACAGTTTCATTCACGTTAGAGCGAAAATAACAAAAGCTGACGTAGGACGTAGACGAAAAAGTCGGACCTGTTAATTTGTGGCTGCACTCGTTGTTTTCTCAGGTCGAAGTTTTTCTAAACAAACTCGTTACACCTTCAAGCACAGCGTATCCGTACAGGGCATATATGGAAACCATAGATGCCAAAGCCTCCCATCTGACATCGGCGCTATTTTACAAGGACAGAGCCGCGATGGACTCTCTGGACCCAGTAGCAAATGCCGCTGATGTAAACACGGCCTGAAAGAACGTTATGCTCACTCTGGTGAAAGCCAAATGGTTTCCATGGAGGGAAAATCCACTCAGACCTCTTTGCACAAGACCGCTACATTTTAGGAGCTGTGCCTATCAAACTTAAATTAGTTCGGTCTAAACCTGCGTTTTCGCTGATATCGAATGTTGATGGCGCTGACTATAAAGTTGTAATAGAAGATTGCGTCTTTCGCGTTCGTCGAGTTGCTGTGGCTCCCACCGTAATTATGGGTCATACCGAGACTCTTAAACATGTCACGGCCAAGTACCCTTTAGATCGTGTCGAATGCAAAGTGTTTTCTACGCCACAAGGAAACATGTCTGGAAATCAGCCAAACATCTTCCATGGTTGACTTGGACGCTTTCAATGGCTCCTTCAAGAAAAATCCGTTTAATTAAAAAAAATTCGATATCACATATGTTGGACTGGTTGTAAATGGCGAACATATGCCTAGCAAACCGCTTCAGATTAAGTTTGACGGCTGCCACCCGATGCACACAAAATCATCAGTATATATACTGACGAAATCATTGGGCGCGCCAGTATATATACTGGGTAAAAGGATCCCCTCTAGTCCCTTCACACATACAACCGCTTCATATTATAATTCTGGCGCGATACGTAAATTAATGTCTCATTTGAAAGACCTTCTCTGTTCTCTCAAGCCGTCGTCGGAATTTAGAAAACTTGTTCTTAAACAATTTTTAATCTTTTTTAATGTCTGGAGCAGGAAGATTTGCTTTTACGAGTTCTCAAAGTTCTCGTTTAGAGCAAGCATGGGCATCTGGTTTGCGATCAACTGGGGAAAAAAGTGATTCGCGAATTTCCTTGCTGGCCGAAGAGATTGGTGTGCCAACAGAAAAAGTTAAGGTACATATTATTCGCTCTTTAATAAGAAATGGTGGTGTTGGACGCTGCAAGTGATAGCAAGACATATTTACACATTTAATACCAAGGACTATAAAGTAATTATCTGAATGTGCTGATGCAGATAATCGATATTATAATTCTTTTACAGAATTACATAAGTAACCAAAACAGAAAAGCTGCAAACGGTAGAAAAGGTGGTATTCCGCATGGTGTTCAACCTGAACTGCAACAGGACGAATCGGAGAAGATTGTTCCGTCCAACCAACCTCCACGAAAACGGCGTAAGCTGTCAGGGGCCAACGTGTTCTATCGTGAATTCATGAGAAGTGAAGGTAATGTACATGTATTTGGTGTACAGATCATGTTTTGCACCCATTCATATTTATTATTGTATAAAAAACCCGTGAAATACCGTAAAGCCCACAAATTTACTAATACTCGGGTTATTCCAAATGTATATAAGCCCCTGCATGGCTTATACTGTACAAGCTGTCTTTAGATATTTTATTCTGGTTATAATACCTATATATTTTACTCTAGTGGTTAATGCTGGGCTATAGTGTTAAGTTGAATTGAACATAATCACAGGATTACTGGCAAAATCCCAGTGTCCCAACACTGGCAACAGCTCAAAATAATGTTCATTCGGACAAATTTAATTTCAGTTTAATTATTCTGAAATATTGGCAAAACATCTTCCAAAAGATCCACCTGGAAAATTCTTCCTGTATACTCAATGCTCATGGACAAACTTGCATCTAGCCTAGCTGGCATTTCAACAGCCATAATCATTTACTTTTGATATTAAATTGTGTGCCATTTTACCCATTTTACAATCGCAAACAACATGAACACCATCTCAATTTTAAATTGGGTGCTATTTTCATTTATTTAATAGTCAATTTAAGTCTTACAGTTTTCAGTGTTTATTGTACAGTGAAATGTCAAATCTCAGTCTCACTATCACATATGGTCCATGGTTTGTTATTTTATCTGTAAATGGTTGGACTCTTGGTTTTATAGGTTTAATATTTAGTTTCTGATTTAATTTATTTGATATAACATAGTTATTATATTACTAGCACTATGGATGTTGTAATTTTCTATTTCAGAGTCAAAAAAAGATAACTCTCTTGCGGAAAGAAACAAATCTTTTTCCCAAGCATGGAGGAACTTAGATCGACCAACGAAAGAGACATATAATTCCAGAGCTCGAGATGAGGAAGCTGAAAAGCTTTCATCACCAAAGTCCAAGGCTGATCTAGTTAATGTGGAATTGGTAAAACTACAAGAACATGTATGTACACTATTCATTGGTAATTTTAGCTTGTTCTACTGTATTTGTGATATGCTTTCATTTGTAATTACATTTTTATTATGTGTCTGTTGGTATTTGTTATTGATACAGTTTCCTATTTCTGACCTTAACTCATTATGGTTGAGCAAGTGGTTTATGTACTGTGTAAACCATATTGTGGGTTCAAATCCCACTGGGGTCAAACCGAGCAGTATGTATCTTATTATCTATAGAAAGAAAAAATCAGGTGTGAGTGTAGTGATAACTATAATTATTATATAGCATGCTATCGGATATGAGCTTTTGCGTAATCTGATTGGCTCCCTACTACCAGGCTATCAGCTCATAGCCTACTAGTACATAAATCAAAAACAATGGCTGAACGATTTGTCCATTTAAACGAAGACGAAATTCAACTTTTACTTGAAAAAAATACACCAAAAAATACAAACAAAGCTACAAAATATGGGATGAAAGTATTTGATGGTAAGTAAATATTTCTTTCAAATAAAAAATGAGAAAAACTGCAATTTTTCTAAAAAACATTGATTGAAAGTGAAAACAACGCCGTAAAAACAATTTGTTTATAACATTTAAATTTTCGGGTTTATTTTTAGAATGGTTCACAAGCTCTAAAAAGTTTGAAAAATACATCACATACATGTCAAAACCCGAGTTGAATACTTGTTTGAAGCTGTTTTATACGTCTGCTAGACAAAAAGACAGCTCGTATTATAAAACAACAACAATGAAGTCGATAAGAGCCGCCATTGACCGGTTTCTGAAAAGCCCTCCAAACAACAAAGATTTCTCAATAATTGGAGATCCTACCTTTTCCGAAGCAAACGCTGTCTTAAAGGTGACCTGACACGAATTTTTTTTTCTCATATTCTTTTAGCTAGACCTTATTACAACACAAAACTACCTTGTTTGAAGCCGTTTTGGTTTTTCCTTGCCCTTTTTTTGGAGCAAAACCCATCATAAAATTTCGATTTTTAAGGCAAAATTTGGCCCGGGGCATGGGGACGAGATTGTCTGGTCACGTGCGATGTGTGACGTAAATTTGTTTGCACGTTCCGTTATGTAAATAGACAAGTCTAGGAGTAGAATCAATAAAATGTCAAGTTCTTCTGATGAAAATGACTCTTCAAGTCCACAAGAATCTTCTAGCGACTCACAAGAGCTATGTGGTGTGGTTTATGGGCAATATGAACCAATATGAACCTTATGTTCATGAACCATTGGCAAGCAATCGGTCAAACAAACGACAGCGCACAAGCTCCAGCAATGACGAAGTTGATTTGGATGGCCTTTCTCCTCGTGTTCTTGCTGAACGATTCGAAAGCAAAGTTGATGTTAAGGATTGATGTAGTTGTGGCCAATGTAAAGTAGAACATCTTGTTGGATCTCTCGAGTACAGATGTTGCCGGGAAGTCGTGGATACGACCGGGAAAATGGCCTTCGACGGCTCGATAGAGCATATCAAGTGCATTTAATATCCAACACGAAGACTTTTTAGCAATCACGAATAAGGCTGTGTTAACTCTAGCTGGGCAGTCATTAGTTCGTATGGATGGAAGTCACTATCGTAAGAAGAAAAATGTACCTGAAGACGAGTAAGTCAGCACAAATATAAATTAAATTACTTTTGCTGCTTCAACTGTATAAACTGTCTTGTAATTATTACAGTAATAAATGTTGTGTTTCTGTCAACTTATAGATATTTGAGATCTGTGGCGTATCGGTGGCTAATAAGGTGGCTTTGTGGATACATGGGTTGGAGCAACACAAGACCTTTGCCTGCTTGTATCTATGATTATCTTCGAACAAAATATCCAAAAGGACAAAGATACGAAAACAAGGGATATCTACCAGCACAATGCAGACAGGGACCTGTGTAATTTTATATTGATTGTTGAATACAACTGTCATGTTAGTTTGTCATAATACTTTTAATTAAGTATATACTAGAATAGAATTTAATTATTCCAGAGAACATCTATACTCCCCCCACAGAAGAAATTAACCCAGCTACACCTTTTGGCACTGGCTATCCTAATCCTCAATCCTAATACACTACTATAATTGGAAACAAATTACTCTCTTTCTGCCATCCCGACGGGGAGGGAGAGAACCTCGGGATGGCTGAAATTTCCTCTGTGGGGGAAGTGTTGATCTTTTCTAAAATGAACCAGTAAAAATATTGTGTGTTGACCCAACATTACGAAAGCAATACGGTAGTGAAAGTCAGACCATTCTGCTTTGAGGTAACACTTGCACGCATAAACATAAGCATATTATTATATTCATTGAAAGCTTGCTAATATATTCTACTTACTTAAAGCTTGGCATAAGTGAACCTGGTTTATGCTCAAATCAAAAGGGAATTACAGTGACCATAATGCCAACATGCAAACATCTAATTACAAGTATTAGTTGGAATGCAGTTAACTTCAGCATCCAACTCTTCAAGTCCCAAATTATATTGTATATTTAAATTTTTCAGTTATTAAATTTTTCAGTTATTAAATTTTTCCAGTTGTTGTACCTCTGTTGTTACTATAAAAACACTTTCTCTAAAACATTATTTCCATACGCAATCTGAAATTACATGAATTGGTGTGTCAAATTTGGAGACAGGATGAAAGTACCTTGAAAATAAAATATAACTAATTACCAATGTTAGTGTAGGTTTGCTTAAATTTGGTTCATTGTTGTTACATGTCATTTATCCAAATCAACCAATAGTAATTGTTAAACTAACCAATAGTTCATGTAAGGGTGAATAACTAGGCAATACACTACTATTGGTTGGATGGGTGAAAATACAATACACATGTGGCCACCAAGAACTGAAATTTTGCACAAACCTAGACAAAAACATAGATAGTGAGTTATATTGTACTTCTATCAAGTGTCCAAGCCTTGTCTTGTATCAACTTTGGTAAAAAATTTCAATATATTGTATTTATCAGTCATCTGGTGTTATGGAACAAATTTTAATTTGGGCAACGGTTTTGTGGATGACCTAGCATAGGCTTTTTGCATTTTTTGCAATGAGGCGATCTTTTCTTTTTGGCAGTAGTACTGGTAGCACTAGAAGTTTGAGTCATATTCTCAGATCTTTCATTCTCTGCAATGATCAATTGGTCTTGAACTTCTAATGCAGGAAACAGAGGGGTTTTCACACTTTGGGTGGTTGCAAGTTGCTGAATCGCATTTTCTCGAGACAACCTGTTTGAAAACTGTGATGTTAGCGACTTTGGGGCTTTAGATTCTTCTTCCTAATAAATCTTTTCCAGATCTTTTAATGGACTCGTGAACAACATCTCCTTTAGATTATCGCTGTATCCTGGGAAAAAAAGTTGAAATCCTCTATTTTCCTAATCACTTTCCTGTACTAATTTAAGGGGATGCAGTATGGATAAGGGGAGGGGTGTGAGAAAATGATACACTTGGTATGCTTGTGAAAATGTTGATAATCATGAACAACCTCTTATGGAAAACATGACAGTTACTGTAAGTTGGCTCAACTTTCACATCTCTAACTACAGCTTCACCAGCCTTGAAATTTGGCCACCAAACACGTGTCCTGACTTCACCATTCTTCTTCTTTTTCACTTTCCCATGCACGTTTTCATTAAAATGAAGTGATGCAATAATTTGCCTAGTTGTCAAAATCAATTGTAAAAGCTCAGTGTATACACTACACATTAACTGCTGTAAGTATTGCTGGATTATAACACTCACTAAGTAGATAATCTTTTGAATTAATGGTAATCAGCATGGGCATACAGGTGGAAAAAATATGCCTGACTTGCATGGAAATTGCCTGACACAGTGATGCCCTGCCCTCTCCCGTGACAAAATTATGGAACAAAAACAGATTGCCATACAAGTTATGACATTTTAGCTCGTTTTGAACTTTTTGTATGTTGCATATCTGCATTTTGTCGCCAGAAGTTCAGCACTGCATGATATGTATGACTCAAGTGCACTTGTTTGGGTGTCAGGTGACATTTTCTTGATATCAAATAAAAATAATACTCCTATGAACACTGTGCCCCACAAATCAAGTCAAATTGCTGTAATTAATCATATGGTCACCTCAAAATTGTTTATTTGATAAGGGAGAATTACCATTGTATGCGAATATGCGATATGCAAATACGGCATGCTTTGTAAATACAGTTGAAGTTTAAAAATATACCTTCCTCTCGCCGTAATATCATCGTTTTTATTCTCCAACACGAATGATGTATCTTTTGTCGGAATAGATCCACGTTCAAGGACTCTATAATCTGAACTTTCATCTAAAAAGCGACGGGAATTTATTAACACGAATCTTCGAAGTGCGCAGAACACAGAGATAAATGTTTTGTCGGCTCTTTGAAATCCACTCGATGTTTTCGAACAAATTGAACCCATTTCTGGCCATCTTTTGGGAAGGCATGCATCTTTATGCCAGGGGTATACGATGTATTCTTGCAACTAACTTTTTGTGGCGTCCCAGCTACACAATATCTGCCTCCTCTTCTTGTTGCCTTATTCGCCTCCATATTGTCTGTAGCTTGCAAACAAATTTACGTCACAGCCAAATTGTCACGTGATCGTGACCGCGCGTAAAGCTGACCGATTTAAAACCAACAAAGGCCAAGAAAAATGCCTTTAAAATATGGTTTTTCGTCGCCTTTTGCCCATTTTTTAATTGAAGCTGTAATGATTGCATACAGTGAAAGTCAAAACAGGTTTAAAAAAATTCGTGTCAGGTCACCTTTAAACGCGTTTGTCAAAGATTTAAGAAAATCCGGAAAAATAACAGGAACAGTTCACAAAAGAGCTATTTCAAGTGACCAAATCCAGCTACTTTTTAGTTCTGGCGAGTTGGGGCCAGCCGACAGCAAAAGTCCAGCACAACTATTCCGTACAGTCTGGTTCTTTCTAAGTTTTTACTTTGGCAAAAGAGGCAGAGAAAACCAAAGGCAGTTGAAGCCGTCCATGCTAATTCAGAGATTAGCACCAAACGGTAAAGAGTTTTTTGAACTCAACAGTGAAGTTCCAGGTTCTTTCCTAGCGACAAAAAATCACCAAGGAGGCCTCAACGATCCTGAAGACGAATCCGATGGCAAAATCTTTTCTGTTCCCGACTCAAATATCTGCCCAGTCAAAACAATCAAGAACTACTTGAAGCATCTAAATCCTTCCTGTGACTGTCTTTTCCAGCGACCAAAAGATCCAAAATGCCAAAATTTTGATGTCAACGCCGACATGGTTTGGTATTACAACGCGCGAATCGACCCTTAGAAACTTGCTTCGTGTTATGAGCGAGAGAGCAGGAATTGAGCCTCCTTTAACAAATCACTGCATTAGAGCGACATCAGTCACGGTTCTGTCTGATGCCCACGTTGAAAATCGTCATATAAAGTCTTTGACAGGCCATAAATCTGACGCTTCCATAGAGTCTTACAGCAGCCGGCCATCCGCACGTCAACAAGAAGCGATGTCTGCCATCTTAAGCAGTTATATTAATCCAAGCGATGCAGTTCCAGCGATCTTGAGTGAAACAGATCAAAATCAGGAAAATCGTAGCATTACTGATGTCTCCACGGTGTCTATTTCTTCTCCAAATGCTCAGTCGACATCAGTTGTTAACAACCAGTCGTTAACATTCAAAAATCAAAGCAGCTTGACGACACAGAGTCCAGTGTTTAACTTCCATAACTGCAGTGTCCAGATCTACAATTGACCGTAAACTAACTTGTTCTTGCAATGTTTATGCATTTATTTTGTCGATTTACGACTCAAATAACTTGTTTACCACATATCAGTGTCGAATTTCATTTCCATTGACACATGATTGACAGTTGAGAATTTATATCAATTTTCGGCGCACGCGCATAATTATTATTTGTACTGCGCATGCCGGATGTAATAAAATCATTAATTTTGCATTCAATTTTGTTTGGGTAATAAATTAATGTAATACGAAGTTTTGCTATATAATAAAACAATTATACCATTCGCTCTCGTCGTATATGAACTAATAGCCAATGAGGCGCGAAGCGCCTCGTTGGTTATGAGCTCATATACGACTCGAGCTCATGGTATAATTGTTAAATATATAATACAGTATTTGTTCATGACGTTATGAATATGTTTAAGCCATGGCAAAGGAGGATTACATGATATATTGTCAGACTGATTTACAGACGTAGGTGACACTAGTATATATTAATATTTTTATTTAATCAAGTAGTACAGTATACACTATAGGGTATTACATTCCATATTTAAATTGTTGATATGGTACTGTAGGTATAATTGTATAATATATTATTATATGGTAGCGAGTGAGATACTAGAAAATACACAGTGAGATATTTTCCATATCTTCACTAGTGAAGATATCGATCATGTGACTAACCGAATTGAATGTTTATCGTGTTGTTTCCATATAATAAAAAGAGCATTACACGGTGAACATTACACGGTGCCTTGAAGATATGAATTTTATCTTCTCGTGGTAAAAACAATATTTTACTCATTTGCTTCGCTCATTCGTAAAATATTGCTTCCACCACTCGAAGATAAAATTCATATGTTCGCGCCGCCATCTAATTCTCTCTCTCTCCCTCTCTCTCTCTCCCTCCCTCTCTCTCCCTCTCTCTCCCTCTCCCTCCCTCTCTCTCCCCCTCCCCCTCCTCCTCCCCCTCCCCCTCCTCCTCCCCTCCCTCTCCAACACCATCGGTCAATGCATTGCCATGTCTTTCCAATGTGTCCAAGTTGCCCAAAGGGTTTAAGTTTGGTAGTCTTAATATAAATGGCTTGCCAACTCATATTGATCAGTTGAGGGAAAGAAATGATCGCAATATTAATGAGTTTCGTTGTATATCCGTGAACATATCAATTATACCTTACGAGGTGATACTGTACCAAATGATTTAGAAATGTTGGCTATTGAAATTTGTAAGCCAAAAAGTAAGCCATTTATCATTTCCACTTGGTACAGACCACCTGACTCATTAATTGAGGTTCTCGGGGAATTTGAGAAATTTTTGATGGCTGTTGATATAGAAGGTAAGGAGACCTTATTGGCAGGTGATATCAACTGTAATTTAGCTAAAGATTCAGCTGATCCCTTGTCTACTCCTGTGAAGTTCCTTTATGAAGCTTATCAGTTTTCCCAGCTAATCACAGATTATACTAGGATGACTGGTCAATCAAAGACTTTGATTGATAATTTTTTGACGAACGAACCACAGAATTTAGTTGTATCAGGAGTTGTTGAAATAAGTATAAGTGACCATTTCTTAATATATGGTGTACGGAAATTTCAAACTATTAAAGGCAATCCTAAATATATTGAAAGTCGAAACATAAAAAATTATGACCCAGAGTTATTTATCTATGATCTTAATAGAGTTCATTGGGACTTACTGGAGATCAGTGATGATCCCAATGACATGGTATATACGTGGGGAAGCTTGTTTTCTGAGGTACTTGATATTCATGCACCTTTAAGGAAAAGGGTTAAAAATAAACCTCCCTGGCTTACCCCTAGTATAAAGAAA